>VFFE01007917.1:4519311-4531898 GCA_008921705.1 Burhinus oedicnemus
CTCCCACCCCTTTTTTTTTTTTCTTTTTTTTAGAAAGAGACAACAAAAGAAAGAGAAAAGGAGTAATTGCTAAAGCAATATGATTTAATCTGCAGCTTGGCTTCCTGTATTCTTATTCTCTCCCATACAAAAAATTTCTGACTTTGGGCAGAAGCAGCCACAGAAACAGAGATTGGGAGAAACCTGTTCACAAGACAAAAGTGTGTGTCACGGGAAGGAAAAACGTTTCCAGTCCTGTGATAGAGCGAAAGGGCTGCAACACGCGGTTTCAGCTGGGTCTTCAGGAGAGCTCCCCATTAGTTCTCAAACAAGCTCCTGCTGGAGCGGCTGCCGCAGCCCAGTGCCACAACCCTCTCTCCAGCTCTACCACACAGCGTATGCTGGATGCAGCTGGGCAGCAAGGCTTCACTTGCCAGTGGTTAAGCCAGGGCTTTACAGAGCACGAAATAAGCGCCGGGTTGCTGTTTCACGTAGGTGAGTGTGGGCCTGCATCGAGGCCACGGCGGGAGGAAAGCGGCTCTGGGAGTCTCATGGCAAGGACAGAAGTGTGGTCCCTCTGTGCTGCCTGCCGTTTGTTGAAGGCTGTTGTATCCAGAAAACTCTGGAATTCTCTCATGTCTGGAAATGCTTTCCTTTTTGGGTTAGTTGTGGTTTCTGCAAAAACTGCTACTAATTATCCCATGTTTCTTGAATATATATTGCGAACTACTGAAGTTGTACTTGCAAATAACTTTGTCTTATTTCAGCTTGAGCAACGTTCAAAATCCATCTGGTAGGCAGAGAGTATGTTACGGGTTACATGCAAGCATGAGAAATGCCACATACATGTTTTGCCTCTCAGACTGTATCTACACTATTTATTAGACCAGACGGGTCACGATCTCCAGGACTGGCGTGCTGTCATCCAGACTGCTTTACTGTTGCGTGCTCCCTCCTTGGCTTTGAGCAGTGGCAGCTAGCGCTCTTCCAAGGCAATGCCCAGGAGAGGTTCTGGGGCTACTGCAGCCAAGGACCGTTTCCAGTAAATCAGTGTGGACAATGCCTCCTTTTTGAGGATGAAGAGGTTTTACCGTATGAACATGCTATTTCCCCTAAGGGCCAGAGAAGGTGTCCTGACCTTTTTTATTTGCTGCTGTTGATGAAGTCTCGGTTCCAGGTCCTCTTCCCCTCTTTTGGTGTATGTGAAGAAGCTTTCTCTGCTAACACAGCTGCCTGGCAGGTCCCTGTAGTTCCTAACTTGGACTATGGTATGTCCTAGAGAAGTGTTGTGGAGATCTGGGCACTATGAGAGTGCAGCATTTCCCTCGTTTAAGGAGAATACATGGGCCACTATGTATTGGAACAGTAGGTCTGACTTCTAAAATCAAAGCAGAAGCCTTTCTTCTCTCTTCCTGTTACATTCAGTCTGTGGTTGCTGTGGGAGCTTGTTCAAATTCAGACTTCACTGAGGATATTTCTTTCCAGATTATTTAAAAAGAGGTAATTTTCATACTGGGCTATTAATAAACTCTAGTGTGTTCTCAAGAGTGTTATTGACTGCAGGTGTGTCCAGGTGCTGCCATCTCCTGTCCAGACCACCACTGTGACCTGCTAATAACCGCCCTCTTGCTTTAGACAAATTTAAAGGAAATTATTTTATTATCTCTTACTCTTATGTTCCAAATCTGTGTAGAGCCTTTTCATGACCTCTTTTTTTATAGTCTACATCAGACAGGTGATTGGCCTCATTGGTATGACTGTCTGGTTTCCCTATGCATGTGGCTTCCTGCTGCCTCTTGTCTGAGATTGGACTCGATAAAGCTATTTTGGGGTAACTGGGAGTTGAGGGCTTTCAGATCCCAACCCTAATTTTGAGGGGAATCAGAACAGCAATACAATTTATTGGTCATAAAATGTAATTAATTCTACGCAGTCAGTGGTTTCATGGACAATTGCTTATAAACTAAAGGAGAGAAACCAGGGATGGCCAGGAGCCTGGTGGCAGGGAAAGGGAGCTCGAGTGCGTATGTAGAGAAAGAAATATTTAAAAAATTCTCATCCTTTAAATTGTTCTAAAAAACAGGACAAGTGTTTACAAATACAGGATTCTCAAATTTTCACCATGTTCTTGGAAGTAACCTGTAGTGTCAGTATTGGCATCTGTTTCTCATTGCACTTTCTCGGGTTGTAAGTAGGTTGCACTGTTTGGGACAAAACCTGGCTTCAAAACTGTACACTGCACAGCAGCAAGGGTTTTTCAAAATATAAAAGCGCTTTTCAGTTAGTGGTTTCAAATCATTAAAATAATAATGATAAAGTTCCTATCATAAAACTGTTTTGAATATCCCTCTAATAAAGAAAAAAATTGTGATGTTCTTTTAAGTTTTTTTGCAGGTTCTTCTTGGTGCCCCCCCAAATGCCAAAGTAATTGTTATTGGCATTTTTTTATTATTATTTTCCGGAAGTAATTGATTTCCACATTTTTCATCCAAAATGAGGTATTCTGAAATCTGTTACGAGGTACGGTTTGACTTTGTACACAGACATGCATTTAGTACCTGCATTCAAACCTCGGGCAGGAACTACAATAGTTCAGCATTTCTTTCCTTGAGATTATTTGTATGGACATAAACTCTTGAAAGATTGGACGCCGACTAGTGCAGTTTCCATTGGGTGTTTATATAAACCTACTAACAAATAGAAAAAATACATAAATCCATCCGATGTTCTCCTTTCTCTGCCAATGTTGTGTAGTTCAAACCTAGTCCTGTTTTCATAATCCTCATCTGGTTTTTATATATAAGTAAATTTAACGTAATGTTATTTCCTTTAAGTCATTTATAGTAACTGAGGGATTGGCACTCATAAAGATTATGTGAGGTCCTAAATAGTATGTTGACAAGGTATTGGGCTACATTTGTAGGCATCTCAACAGTTATTCAAGGCAGCGAAGATCCCAGAGGAGACATCTGACGGACAGTTGTCAGTTGCAGGTGATGAGGTGCCACACTGAAGGTTTGATCAGTGTAAATACTCTTTATTTGAAGATTTTTCTGTGTTACAGGGAAAAAAATACTGTAATACTTAGGAGAAGTACGTAGATCTCTTCTGTTGTTACAAAAGATTATATGACGTTGCTATTTCTTTTGGGGGGCTTTTCCTTACCAGTTTCCTTGCTCGTGAAAGGTAGAGATCTAAACACCCAGAACAGATTGAAAATAAAATCAAGGGAAATGGCGCAGACTATTTGTCACTGTGTAACTGGGGAGTGGTTATTTTTTTATTTTCTTTGCATTGCTATTAATAGAAGCCTTTTGTTTAAGCAGTTATTTTTATTTTAGCTCATAAGTCTTTCTCAGTGAATATCGTGGAAATATTCTTGAGAGTATACGCTCAGGTGTTCTGCTGGCTCAAAACCACAGTGCTCAGCATTTTTCAGACCTTGGCCTTACTGCAGTGTAGTTGGAAACAACACAGATTCTATATACGGTCTAGATACTCTATTTGGGAAGATGACATCCCGAGGCAGCCATCAGTCACCTATAAAGGAAAGGTACCTGTGAAAAGGAGACAACAATTCCTGCGTGGTGTGGCGAGAGAGCCATTACACACTTGCATTCTTTTTGAAAACTTCGAATTTTTATAAAATGGGATGAAAAGAATAGGTCTTACTTAAGTTTGTGTCGAAATTTTCTGATGGAAAACTGCTGCGGCTACCACTGTCTCTGGTGGCACTGTTTGTATGCCTGAAAAAACCCAAGGAAAGGAAGAAATTAAAAACCTCCAACCCTAAATGGTGGGTAGCTGAATTAATCCATCTGAAGTGTATTTCATACTAAGTTCATGGGTACATTGCGAAGCATTTTCACTTTATACTACACCCGAGGAATAAATAATTTCAAATGCCCCCAACTTTTTTTTTTTTTTTAATGCGCTAGATGTTTCAGTCGGATTCAGATTTCTGATTCGGAACTTCTAGGGAATATATGGCCTGTTGTGTTCCCTGATGAGCATGAGGAGTGGCTTGCTCACCGTGGTCACCTTGCTTTCACACTTTCACCTAAGGAGACTTTGTCTGTTCTTCCTTTCCTCAGGGTAGCAGGGTAGGCTCAAAAGCGTGATTCTGAAGCTAGTGTTGTTCCATCTGTAATTCATTAATATGTGCAAAGTAACTATATAATGCAGCTATTCAAAATCTCTAGTATTTTTATTACTGTGGTTGTTCCGGAACAGCTATCAGTCGACAGCTCAAGGTATTCCAGCAGACTTTGTAGAGCAGAGGAAGTAGTTTGGAAGCCATCTCACATGCTGCTCTAGCGGTTTCTGGTATGTCGAATGTCAGGGAGATAAAGAAGAGTACAGAAATTAGTAAGTTTAAAAACCTGTAGACATAGTAGAGTGGATTCTCCAAAGCCTGTCAGCTTCAGTTTTTGAACTGGGTTGAAATACATTTATATAAATAAAATCAGTCTGAACATGGTTCTGAAAGTTTTTAGAAACCCTAGTCTGATCTGCATTTTGTGTTTAGCTTTTTTGTGGAGCCTTTGTTAGCACAAAGAGTAGTAGACCTGTTAAGAAAACGATGTTGATAAAACACTGTTGGAAGACTCTAGCGAGGACCTGAACAATGTGTGTATTTTAGAGCTTTAGTTTGAAGAACGTAGGTCTTTATGTACGCAGTACAGCTATAGCTAAATGGTTATTAAAGTAGAGCCTCGATGCTCAGTCCGCTTCTGAAGGCTGACTGGTTTTAGCTTGGCGAGTTTTCTTCTGCTTGAATTTTATTCAAAGATCTGTCTCACATTTGTAGCCCGAGTGATTTCTGCAGCTTGGTATTTAAGGAATTGTGTGAAATGCACTAAAGACAGGAATGTCAGGAGGCTGGGATGTACATGCCAGAGTGGAATACATCACAGACTGCGCTGACGCTATTTTCTTGAAATAAAATTCCTATTTGTTACTAAAGTAAACATTTTATTCGGAATCTGCCAGAAGCCTATGAGGAGTGTAGGAAGTCCCCAGGCCTTGATCTTTATTATTTTTGGTCTTGAAAGCTGAGCTTGTAGCCATGACACTGGCACCAGTGGGAGCATAACGTTCATGTAGCTGTTCCTTCTCCCGCAGAGCACGGTGCGACCGCCCTCGGGAGCAAGGCCTGGGGACGGGGCAGCCGAGAAAGCTCCGTGCTGGAGTCTGACTGCGCGGCACGGAGTGCTGCCCACCATAAAGACTTGTTACCTGTGGTCCGAGGAAAGGAATACCTGAGATTTGTTGGTTCTCTTTCTATAACTGAGCGTGATTCACTTTGCATCCAGTGCTAAAAGTGATCCATCTTTCACTAATGAAGTATTTATTGCTAGTCATGAGTAGTAATATTCATTACTATTATTCTTTAATCTGGCATATTTGCAGGAAGGTAAAATGGGCTAATACTGTGTTTGTTTGTCTTTTCTCCTATGATTAGTTGTATACACTTTTAATGCGAGGCTATTTAATTTTCTGAATTTAATGATTAATTTTGGTGTTAAGCTGATTCTCAGTTGAAAAAGTTAGTGGCATGCATTCCCTTCCCCACAAAACCGAAGGAATCTTTTGTCTTTTAAACTCTGCTTTTTGGCTATTTCTTATTCTGACAGTGTTTATGGAGAGTTGTGAATGTTGCACAAGATCGCACGTGATTTGTTCATGCCGGACCACTTTGCAAGAGACTTGAAAGAGTCCCTGTGTGGTCCCAGAAGGCAATTTTTTTCTTCAGTTCAATAGAAGACAAGCAAGACTGTCACAGTCAAACACTGTAGGAAGCTTGCGGAATCAGGAGGATTTCTGTGTGGTATCCTAAAGACAGGAGTTGAAAATGACTACTTTACAAATAGCTTTGCTCTCTGCTTTGGAAAGGCTGACCTGCTGCGTGCTGAACTCTTTGCAGAGATTATCTCTGCTTGATCTTAGATCAGATTTCTCATCTTTTTACTTATTAAGACCTTTTTTATACTAAGGGCTATCATCTTATGTAAGGAAACTAATGGGGTTTGATTAAATATTTGGGCTTTGCCTTTTTTTTAACTTCTTGTATGTGCAGAAATCCGTTCAATTTTTTTTACATGAATCGAGGGGGGTTTTTTATTCTTATTGGGGCAAGATAGCTGGACAGAAATCTCTGCAATTTATGGCCCATTTTGTCCCACGTCCTGTTCCTTCCCTTGCCGCCCATGTGAATTAATGATCAATTTACTTCTGCAACACTGGTCATAGTGAAATTTCTTTCCCTTGTGAAAATGGAAATATAATGAAACCTTTTATTTCATGGAATTAAGTGATTGCTACAAAGTACTTCTGAATGCAGGATGATTAGCACCAAGGATGTTTAGTTGTTGTCTGTCATTTAAGTAACGTCTTCTCTCCAGATTTTTCTCAGCTGACCATTTTCTTCGGGTTTTTTGTGGTAGTGTTTGAGGCTCACGGAAGAGTACCTTGTAGCACAGGACGAAAAGTTGTCCTACACGATGTGTAGAATCATTCAGAGATTTAGTGAGATTAAACCAGCTTCCTGTTCTAGACCATCGGTGCCTTTGTTTAAAAGTAGCTGACAGTAGTAGTGCGGTTGGTTGACTTAAATAGTAAAGTAAAATTGCTATAGTTGCCTGCGTTATTTCTTTTGGGGGAAGGTAGTGAAGAGCTGCCTTTAAAATACTGGTTACAATATGACTGGCCCAGTGCCAAAGCCAACAGCTACAAAACTCTGTGCATCTATTGTATTGGACAGAAAAATTGCTGCATAATTACCACTTCAGCTCTGTAAATTTTTAGTTGATTAAAATGATGATAAAAAGCATGAAATGTGTTTTATTTTCTTTTTCTTGTGGCTTTGTGGCAAGGAATATTTAAGCAAATAGTTAGCTATGATGGGAGGTCATTCTATGGGTAGAATAAAATGGAAGCATTTTAAATAGCATTCATTTCAAATTAAGTTTAATCATCAGTGGCAAATCCATGGTTCATCTGAGAACAACTTTCAACTTTTTGTAATATTCATGTGCTTTTGTTTTCTTTAATGGAGGCTCTCCTGAGGTGTTAGACAAACATCTTTCCTATTCCTTTTTTATTCCTTTTCAGCTAGAACCCATTGCGGAGTGAATTTTGAAGAAATTCTGAGGACCCCTATTTTTACTACTTGAATCCTTGTTAAAATCCCATTTGTTTGTAATGATCTTACTAATTGAAACAAGTGAGAAAACAAATCTTTGAGATAGTTGCCAACTTTGTCAAATAGCTGCCTAGTGACAGGTCATTCTGTCATATATGGTTATCAGTCAGTCCATGAACCTGGATTTGGTAGCCGCAAGTAACAAAAGAGAAGAGTGTAGTTTGGCCTCTAAGGCGAGGGAATCACTACCTCCTTTGAGTTCATTAACATGCTAATAAATCTGTTTCTTGTCTCCCCCCTCTCCAGTGAACATTTGTCGTGTGCCTTCACATTCTTTCTTCACGGGGAAAGCAATGTGTGCACAAGTGTGGAGATTGCTCAACACCAGCCGATCTACCTGATCAACGAAGAGCATATCCACATGGCCCAGTCCTCACCGTCGCCCTTCCAAGGTAAGGCAGCTGGATTTGGAACGTCGTGTGCTTAACCTCACTCCTGTGGGGCAGGGACTTCGCTCCCAGTAATGTTATCCTCAGAAGTGAATACAGTAAGATTAAGCAACTCTTCAAATGGGTTAAATTTCTATTCAGGAAGTTGTGGACGTAAGGGAAAGTGTTGTTAGGACTTCAACACTATAGCCAGCCATAAATGGTATGGGAATTTTCCAGAGGTTTCTATTCATTAACATTATTTTTAAAGGTACATGCATATAGTAAATAAAACAAAGAAATTCATCATTTTTGTTTAAAAAGACTTATTATTTAAGAAAGTGAGTGCACTGATTTGATTTTTGTATGTTATTGAGGTCAGTGGGCTCAAATCTGTAGCTTCAGTGCTACGTGAATACAAGTACTGAGCTTATCTAATTCAGGAGTACTTTTCATTCACCAAGTGCCAATTATTTTGTTTTTTTAAATAAAAAAGGTGTGTGTATGAAAATGTATCAGAAACAATGAAAAAATTAAAGTATCTGTGACTATTTATCTGCCAGTCTTACACTTGTGGTTTTACAGAATTAAGTTTCTGGCTTCCTAAATTCATGATGCCATTGTGGTGCAATGCTCTACATCAAAAAAACCCAAGAATATTTGAGTCATTGAGTTATACTGTCTTCACTAGTCTGAAATTATAATTTCGAAGCAATTAAAGCAAGAAATCTTTATAAATTTAAACATACAGTAAAGAAACACCCAGAGACTATAAAATGAGCATTTATAGAGATGTTAATTTATAGAAACTTCATTGAAAAACGTTTTGTTACTAAATGTAAAGTTTTCACAGAGACTCAGACACTTAAATCATAGAAGGTTTTATTTCAGTGGGCTAAATTCATTACTCGCTCAAGTCAAATATGACTAAAAGCAAAATTGAGTCTGAATGGAAATACCTGTTGTTGAGCAACTAGTTTTCCTTATTTGTCATGGCTGTGGCATTCTTCATATATTGTTATCTCTGTCCTTTTTAGCACTGAGAAGTCTCTAGTACCGTATGTTCCTGGTAAAAACCCCATTGTTGACTATCTATCCTCTATTGCTTCCATGTGTGGTCATCCCTTTGCCATAGCGAGTGCTGTTTCAGTGCACTTAGATTAGTTCATGGTGGAAATTATTAAACGAAACTGCAGAAAGGTCCGTTTTTAGCTCAGTAGGGCTGGCTGTACGGGAAGCTAGTGCAGCATAACGTAGCTTTAAATTCCCACCCTCACCTGATTCTGTAGTGGCTTTGCCCTGCAGACAGATCCCTAAACCAGCGTGGGCATGGAGCGGTGACTCAGACTGGGGAGGCAGAGCCTGGCTGATAGGGAGTTGAAATACAGGCACTGTAGGGACTGTTGTTTCTTACTTTGCAGTTCTGGTGAGTCCTTACGGTTTAAATGGTACGCTCACGGGCCAGTCATATAAGATGTCAGACCCCGCAACTCGCAAACTGATGGAGGAATGGCAGTATTTTTACCCTATGGTGCTGAAGAAGAAAGAAGGGATGAAAGAGGAGGAAGAGCTGGGGTATGACAACGATTTCCCTGTGGCAGTTGAAGTCATTGTTGGTAAGTTTCAGTATTCTGCCTGAAGGGTTATTTTCCTCCGCATGCTTTAAAAAAAAAAAAATCTAATTAATCAGAAACAGCCATTATAATTTTCCTATCTTCTCTTGTAGCTCTCTTGACACTGGAACATCTGACTAGTTATCTTGCCTCAAGCTTCTGAACTCCCTGTATCCCACACGCTATTATTCACAGTATCAAGCTACTTGTTTCAGCTCTGTACTTGGTTACAGAGGGTTAGATGTATATTAGTATGTGAAATTCCTTAGCTCTTTATATTTCAGATAATAAGTTTTGTCTAATTGACATTGAAAACAAGTTGAAGAAGCTAGGGCTGCTGAATATTATCGGGTGTATTTGAGACTTTTGTTTTTCCATTTCTTTGTAGGTGGCGTGAGGATGGTATATCCTTCAGCCTTTGTTCTCATCTCCCAGAGTGACATCCCCATGGCACAGAACGCTGCCAGTACTGGAGGCCATATAAATGTGGGACAGCAGGGGCTTGGAAGCATGAAGGATCCTGCTAGTACCTGTGGGATGCCGCTCACTCCTCCCACTTCTCCAGAGCAGGCCGTTATGGGTAAGCAATGAACTTAGGAGGCTGGAGTCAGTCTTTCATTTTGGCATAGCGTAAGTAAGGGTAAGTATGTCAACAGTAGCAGATTAAAGACAGGCAATAGACTGAAAGTTAGGAGAGGACTTCTTCTGTAGGTCTGTGGGAAACTAAACACCCCTGAAGAAGAGGAAGTTTAAACAAAACTTTGTGAATTCAGTTCGGCTCCATTTTCTATGACTGCATTATCTTTGTGCAGCAGTGCAAATACCTGAGAAACTCGATTCTGACGGTGTTTTAGACAGATGTTGCCAGTGTTCATGAGGTGTTGGTTTTCGTGTGTTGGGATGGGAGGAGGGTGTTGATTCATTGTGGCACAAGAGTACAGTGAACATCCAAGAGTATCTAGCTCTTTTTCTAAAGAGCTAGAAATACAGCACTTAACTAAGCATTCATGTTTGTATAATAAAAATTTGCAAATGCTAGCTACTCTTTTTGCCCAACACAGTTGGGTTTTAATTCAGGGCCACTCAAAAGAAATGCTTAAGTCTCTGGAACTGGTAAGGAGGAGCTGGACTTCCCAAATGAGGTCTGGCATAGGCTTGGATGGTTTGCAGATGGCAAACAGAGTGCTGCGTAATATTTGCAAGTGAGTTTTGTGTGGATAGAGTATGCCCCTTTTGAGTATTTGGATCCATAGTAGTTCTGATCTCAGAAGCCATCCGAATGCTTGGTATGTGGGATACTAGATTCTTAGTATCTTACTTCATTGAAATGAATACGTATATCCTGTTGCTCCTCAGAAATAAAAATAAATATCCATAACCTGTCATCATCTGGAATACAGACAAGACCTTAAGATTAGTTGCTGTTGGTGTGGTTATGCTGTAACAAATTCAGGACTGCAGTGTCAAATGAGAACCGAGGAATAGGAGTGAAACATCTGCATGCAAACTTCTAAGATAATGAAGTAAAACAAAAAGTAAAATAAAATATCTGTTATAGAAAAATATATTCAGTGATTATTTTTTTTCTCAAAAAATGCTTTGAAGGCATGTTTACAACTAATTATTATTTTTCTGTGTAGATTGTCTTCTGAACTTGCTCTTTACAGACTTGCCAGTTACTAACATAATTACGAGATAGTTGAGGTTGGAAGGGACATCTGGAGACTGTCTTATCCAACCCTTCTGCTCAAAGCAGGGTCAGGTAGAGCAGGTTGCTCACGATACTGTCCAATCAGGGTTCAGACATCTCCAGGGACAGAGACTCCACAAACTCTCTGGACAACCTGTTCCAATGGCTGATCACCTTCACAGTAAAAAGTTCTTCCTTATGTTTAAATTTCAATTTATGCCCATCACCTCTTATCTTTTCAGTGGATACCACTGGTTATATCCTCTCAATTCTCCCTGTCAAGTATTTGTATACATTGGTAAGATTTCTCCGCCAGCTTTCTCAGCCTCTCCTTGTAGCCTTCAGTAAGAATAATTTCACAAGCACCGGCAATGTTTTATGCTTTGCAAATGACTGTTACTTGAAATTGAGTTCTCAGTTCACGCAGGATTCTCTGACTTGAGTCGCATTAGGAAAATCATTAGAGACCACTCACCACTGGGCGACCTTCTTCTGCTTGCACTTGTACTCTTTTTGAACTTGTTGATCAGTGCTTACCAAATTTCACAGAGCAGAAGAAACATCGAAGACATGAAGTTCCTACAAGTTTCTGTGACTCTGCAGCCAGAAGGGTATAAAGAACCCTTTATGTACCCTCCCTGAGGTCTAAGGAGCTACCAAGCTAGCTTAGCCTTATTAGATACTTCTGTCACAGCGAGGGGATCGATCTTGATGCAAAGCCAAAGAAAACTAATCATCATTGGCTTCATTAGCATAGAAGTACTTGTCTGGATTCGCTTGTCCGTGATCAGTGCCTGTATATGAAGACAATCATAGTATTTAGTTTTTACTGCTAATAATATAGAATGTGAGATTTAAATTCACTTTGAATAGTGTTTTTCAAGGCAGTTGATAGTTAAAATAAGCAAAAAGCTTATTATTAATTAACAGAAGCAAGACAATTGACTTCTAAATAACAATCTATTGAAGTATTGATGCATATTTCAATGTGCTATTGTTTTTTTAAATTTTTCAGATCCCTGTTAAACTTGTACAATATCACAATGGGATTCTATTTTAGAATATTTATAAACTGTTACTATGTAAAAAGTGTTCATATTGTCCAGTCTGGCAGCCACAGTTTCTGTTTGATCTCTGCTGTTGTTAGAGGGCAATATGAAATTGTATCAGAGGGGGGCGTCTCCAGCGAACAATGAAAGGATTCCTTTGTATTATATCATACACCATCTTAAAAGAACTTGAAAAATTGGAGAAATTGAATGGAAAAACATGTCATGCAGTTCCGACTCAGTAAACGGGATACATAAACTGGGTTAGTCTGAGGCACGTGAATAATACTTCAGTTCTGCCCCATGCTAGTAGACATGTGGTTGTAGCGCCGTGTCCAGTTTTGAACACTTAAAGATGTGGACAAACTGGATGGAGTCCAGAAGAGTGCAGTGAGAATGATTATAGATTTTGCAAACAGGACCTACGGGAAAAGATGGAAAGAATTGAGGTTGTTTAGTCTAGAGAAGAGAAATTTGAAGGAGAGACGGTCTAACCGTCTTCAGAGACATAAAAGGAGAAACAGAATATTCTTTTCTCTGCAACCAATATGTAATGAGCCTAAACTGGAGCAAAGCAAAACTAGGTTAAATACGAGGAGAACTTTCTATGAGGAAGGATAACAAAGTGTTAGCATAAACTGGCTGGTGGGAAGCTACAGAATTTCCATTAGCAGAGAGGTGGGT
>VFFE01007917.1:4531918-4589950 GCA_008921705.1 Burhinus oedicnemus
ATGTTGATCCAGCTTTGAAGCAGGGGACGGACTAGATGATCTCTTCAGGTCTCTTTCAACCATCTTTTCCGTGATTGTGTCTAAAGTATGTGACGAAACAAATTGCTACTGAAATTAGGGAATGGCATTTTTCACGTGCAGAAGCAGACTGTGCTGTAGGGACTGTGAAGTGACCCCTGGTGAGTGGCTGGTTGTGTCCTCCTGTATTTATACCATTATATGACATAGTTATTTGTGTGTGTTCCAGTATTTTGTCAGTGATTTTCATGAGTAAAAATTAGTGCCAGTGTATGAGAACAAAGTGGTTTTGCCTGCTGCGAGGTGCTGTTTCATGTTACGCCATGTATTGCTGTACTGTATAGTATAAAGATATTGCAGAATTTTGGAAAACAATAATGAATGCACTCAAATGTAATTTGAAAGCTCTGGTAGCTCCTTGGTTATCCTCTCATACCTCCTATCCTTCCCTTTCCGTCATACTTTTTTTTTTCCTGGCAGTTATAACTGTCCTTGATCATCTGTCAAGTTCACAGTGTTGTAGAACATTTGAAAGCCAGGGGAATAAATTGTTAGAGCCACAAGCCTCAGTATGTCTAGGGATTTATGGTTTTGACTGCCTCTTTTTTTTTTTTAAATTAGAATTCTTTACAAAAAGAGAACCAGGGAAGGTCTGACTGGAGGAAAAAAAATACAAGCATGAAGAATCAAAGGAGATACAGGGTTAGGCAGCTTGTGCACAATTTTAAAGGTTGTGTCTTGAAAGCCACCTGACAGGAATGAGCAGAATCACCTTGTTAGATGCAGTGATGTATAGCAGTGAATCCTTTCAGCGTTTTGTTCTTAAGGCTTCTTAAATTGCGTCAGGCAGAAGGACGAAGTGTTCTGTACACTGATTTGACCTTGTTAAAATGCGGCATATCCTTCCTTACTTTTCCATCCAGAGCACAGAGCAGGGTTACTCAGTCGCCAGGCCAAGTGAACCTAAAGCTCCCTCTGCTGTTGTACTTTGTGTTTGTAAAGATGACTGTGGTACCTTTCGGTTAATCTAAACCAAAAACATATTTCATAGTAGAAAAAGAAACATCTGCTCATACAATAGCTGCTAAGGTTGCTACATCACAGACAGAAAGCAATGAAGTGCAGAATGTAAATCAGAGTTTTCAGGCTTTCTATTTCAGTGTTGAAGTAATATCTTCATTTGTTGTCTCTGATAATCATACTGAGAACCTCATGTTATGTTAATAGTATATGCTAATGATCAACTGTTGAACAATTTTGGTAGTAGTATACATCTCAACTGTAAGATTTTTACCAAAGGACGTTTTGATTCTGATATTTGAATTCAAGCATATTATACAGAAACAGCATCACACTAATCCATTTATTTCTTCAGTGAAGTTTTATCTTGAGTATAAAGAACTGATTCTTGCTTTGAAATAGTCTACATAAATTATTGGTTTTCTTAATAGATACTTTTAGAACCATCCATATTATAATAAACTTTAAAGCAACTCACCAAAGACTATATAAATTCAAGTTTAACATGCAGGATAATTGGGAAAAAACCTCTATCTGCGCTATTCCTTAGCAATTCAATACAAGGCTGTAGGGGGCTGTCTAAACGACCTCCGTTTGAGCAGCAGAGTGTATTATCTCGCGGGAGGTGCAGTACTCGCACGACTGTACTGTGCACGTACCCGGTATAGCTAGTGTGCCATCTTTGTTACCCCGAAGGCAAGTGTTGCTTTGCAATGCAGTTTAGTCAGCCTTTTGTAATGAGGCTTTAAGCATTTTCTAGTGAATGTGAACATCTGTGTCGTCAGCAGCCTTCTAAGAGGGAAAGCATCAAGTATGTATGGGTATTAAGAACAGCTATAACATTAATGCTTGATTTCTATTGCAGGAGAAAGTGGATGCTCTCAGAGCAATATCAGCCATTCAGCTGTACAGGAGGGGACAGTCAGTGTCCACAGTCCAAAGAAATCAGGCAAGATTACTCCAAAATTTCACAATCATATGGTTCACCGTGTCTGGAAGGAATGCATTCTCAACAGGTCACAGTCCAAGTAAGGCAGCAGTCCTGATGGTTTTGTTTATTAATAACACATAATACATAGTTAAAATTGTAATAGTTTTGCCTTAGATAACGTTACTCCTCACAGAATTCTTTTGCCACTAATCAAAGTTAATGGTGCAGAACAGCATCATCAAAGAAAAATTGTTACTGTGTTCAGCTGAAAACTCCTAACACTTAGCATTGTATTTGCAGTGGTGTATCTTAATTGTGACAGTCTTTGAGGTTACAAATCTATAATACGTGCCTTCAGCTAGACGCTTTCAGGTGTATTGATTGCGGTTTCTAGCTCCAGTTGTAGTTACTGGACTGAAAGTTGGGTGACTGAAGAACAAATAGTATATATTTGATATTTAGAACTCTAAGGGTAGTATTTGTAAAGCATTGCATTACATGCGTTTGACTAAAATTCTAGTCGACAAGGATATGGTATGTTAATGTTGTTAGTGTCATAGGCCTTTATTACTGGAGATTTAAAGTATATTAATGGCACGGTATGCCCTGAGATCCTTATTTTTTACTATTTCCGTGCAATTTCCTCATTGGATGCATCAGAAGAATTTCCAGATTCAGTTTAAATTGCTTGCCCCTTGCTTCTTGTGCTCAAACTCTAGAGCAACCTATCTGATACAGAGCTGGTACCATGCTCCCACATAAATCAAACTAGAAGGTTTAAGGAGTAGTAGAGGGAACTACTGTTAAATACAGAATTCTGTTTCAAAGGTGAAGTAGAAGGAAGTAATTTCTTTGAGAGAAACATATGTGAACTTATATGCCTTTTTTAAATGTTGTTTTACAAAAGGTGATAACTACTAAAATAATCTTATCTTCTTCAGGAGGAATCAAATTACAACTGCAAATTTGGAAGAGGAAGTTCCTAACAATACTATTTCTTGGGATTTTGTGGATCCAGTCCAAAGAGTCAGTTGCTCTTGTTCCAGGTGAGCTATGAGGAGAGTAAGCATTTATCATATTGGAAGAGGCCTGTTTAATTCAGACAGGTACACTTATGAAAGGGAGTTATGTTTTAGCTGCAAGAAGAGGAAACTCTCAAAACAGTGATCATCAGTCATGTTCAGGTGATTAAAATGCATCTTGTATTATTGTCACTTGCAGTACTCAACTTGAGTGGAAAAATGATCCTAGACTAGAGAATGGGGGCTAGAATCACTCAAACATTTCTCGTTCTTAATGAACTTCTCCTTCAGGCTTTTCGGAGATGTGAGCTTTACGGTTTGGAGTGGTAAGACTCATGATGAAGAGGGACAGTAGCTGCCTAAATTTCAGAGCAACCTGATTGAGGGATGGTGCTGCTGTCCCTGTTTGGAGGAAGAGGAAAACTATGCCTAAGAAACACTTTACTCTGTGTACCTCTAGTCAATCTGCCATGTCCACATCAGGCACCAAAAAACACCCAAGAGAATATAGAACCTTTGCAGCATGGTCATCTGCTGTCAACTGATCAAAAAGAAATCATAGCTCACTTACACAAACACTTTAAGAGTTTATTAAATTGTCTGTCATCTTTGATGAATGCCTGAAGTTCCAGTACTACTCGCTCAGGAAAGGCAAACCAGCACCACCAATTCTGCTTAATGTTCTTAAAATTATCAGAGAGATGTTACAGGGATAGAAAATACAGTTTCCAGTGAGATAATCCTGTGAAATGGCTTCTACTGAAGTTTTTAATTCTTAAGGTCACCATCTACTTATAAGATTGGTAAAGATGTTTTTATGACCTAAAGAAGTTATTCCTTAAGTATGCACAGATGTAAGTGTCATTTGTATGATCTAACAGAAATGCTGATTGTGCTATGCTAACCCCTTTGATATATTCTTTTTTTTTCCTGTCTCAGCCCCCCCGCCCCCCCTAAACTGCAGTAAGGGTCTTTGCCAAAATAATAGTCAACACAACAGCCAGTGATGTGGCTGAAATGATTCTCTGCTTTTTGTCTGGTTGAGGCGTAGCTGTTTTTCTTCTTTATTTTTCTTTTAACAGCACGGCAAACTCGAGAATAATGCTGCTGTTAATAATAGTAAAATTCATATCTTGTCTACCCAAATCCTTAAATGTGTTACCTGCCACAGCAGTCTCTGCAGAGCTTTCTGTATAGACTTGGCTGTACAGAGAAATTTAGGAATATAGCGTCCTCACAGTCTCTGGAGGGCTGTTGATTAGAAATTTGCATTGTCTAAAACTGAATGAAGCCCGATCATGTCCTTGTACATTTTGTGTCTGACTTCTTATGAAGCCAGTTCTCTTTGTGTATTTAGAAGGAAGCGGTAAAGGGAGGCAGAGGATATTGTGCATCATACAGAGGGCAGAGCGTGCAACCTGGAGACGCTGTGCTGTAGCCAAAGCCAAAGTGTTGCTCCTCTGCAGCCTTGCTCTTTACCGCTGGTTACATGTTGCTTGTGTGTATGTACTCAAGAATGCAGAACAGATAAACGTTATGTCAGGATGCCAATGTTTCCTGTGGAAAACTGAGGTCTAGCCTTGCCTGGAAAGCGTGAGGAATCAATAGTGGGCAATGGAAACCTGAATCTATGGATAGGTTCAGGTGCACTTGCAACTTCACACTGTCTTTGAATAGCTCCAGTGATAACTACATCATGCTGGAGTTAGTAAACACAGCAACTGGGAAATGAAAACATTATCCTTAAAATGAAGGTGGTACTTGATTTCAAACAGCAATAAAAATCTTCTGTATAGCTGCAGAAACTGGACAGCTACTGTCTTATAGATAATTTTAGTCATTACTGTGCCCATTCTATGTATTGTATAAATGAGCGTATAAATGTCAAGATATGATCTTAAATATGGAGTCTTAAGGGTTGTCTGGTATTTGGCATCAAATTCAATCTTCTGCAGGCCCAACTTTGTGTGTGAAACAACAGACTGTCTAAAATAATTTTCTGCAGTCAGTTAAAATACAGTGAATGATGGAGAATTAAGTCAATGAAATGTTACAAGAACATGCTTAAGGCAAATCTTCAGTTACGGGGGCATTAGCTCCACATTATGGGCGATTGCAGCTCGAGACCATCTGCTGTGGCCGAGCATTTGCAACGTGTCCTGATAACAGCAAAGCCCACAGAGAAAGCCAGGACAATACCACACAGCGTGGGTGGTTACAGGAAAAAGATGTGGCAAGTACAAGAAGTTGTATTTGTGCCATTTGACAGCCGCTGTGTGCTATAAAACTTGGATGTTTTCATAGCTAAGTCATAAAAGCAGAATTGATTTTCTTCAATCTAGTAGTCCACTTTGCTTGCTATAATGTAGTTTATCTTTGTGAGTAAAAAGCTTATTATATGTTTTGAAATGTTTTCTTGCTGTCCTAGATATTGTTGTTTGTAAACAAAAATAGGGATGGAGTGATTTATTTTGAAATGGTATTTGACTTTAAACAGGTATAAATATTAAGCACAATACGTCTTCCAGTTTCTGCTTAGCTTAAAAAAACCAACCAAGCAACTAAACAAAAAACCCCAAACAACAAAAAAGGCCAATAAAACTATGGACAGAGTTAGATGTCCCTGTTGTAACATCCTTGGGCACCTTCAGCTATATGTTTAGCAGTACCTGAAATACTGAAATTCAGTCCCGTGCTTCCCAGGCTCAAAGATACTGGATACAAATTGAAAAAAGCCATATTCAAATATGAAGCCAGTGATAAGTTTGTATGTTACTGCAGTTTTTGTTTTGAATGTTTTAAAATATTTATTCATGCTTTCTTCATCAGTTGGTAGTTGCCTTGTTTGTTTGTTTATTCGTTTTGCTTTTGGACTAGAGTTGTACTTATTTTTCCTTACCTGATATGGAGCAGGAAACTGCCATGAAAGCATCTTGCCACGTATTGTGTCTGTGAACATAACTAAAACAATTCCGATCTGCGTCTTCTGTAACGGATGCTCAAGAGTGTGCAAGAGTAGTGGTGTAGTTCCACAGCAGTCATTTTATTTGAAAGGCTATCTTTCTTTGGGGTAATGAAAACAGCGATAGCTTGGATTTTTTTGTTATATTACCTTCCATCTGAGCAGTACTAAATGTTCAGTCTGGCCTTTGAATGCTGTTTTCTGGAGACTTGTCATCTTTCATTTCATAGGTCAGCAGCCGAGTTGGCTTGAATGACCCGGTCCAGATCAGAATCTGTTAGAAGATCAGGAATAGACATGATATTTCTCAGTGCTGTTTCTTAGGGTTTTTTTCCCCCCATTAGATGACGTAACCGTATAAACCATGCAGTGACTTGTTTCTGCCTCTGCTTTCAGGCACAAGGTTTTCAAACAGCGTTGTGCTGCTGGCTCCAGCCGTCCCCCAACGATAAATCAGCCAGGATTCAGCGTGGGAACATCATCGTCTTCATCGTTGCCACCTCCCGCCTCTTCAAAGCACAAAACAACAGAGAGACAGGAAAAAGGAGATAAACTGCAAAAAAGGCCTATGATGCCATTTCACCATCGGCCCTCTGTGACTGAAGAGCTATGCATGGAGCAGGACACGTCAGGGCAGAAACTGGGATTAGCGGGAATGGAGCCCTCTTTAGAAGTCCCTAATTCCAGAAAATATGAGAAGCCGCTATCTATACCTGCTAGAAATCCGAGCAAACAAATTAATATGAATCCTATGGATTCACCCCGTTCCCCGACTTCCCCTCTGCCTCCCACACTTAGTCCCCAGCCAAGAGGTCAGGAAGCAGAGAATCTGGACCCACCTTCCGTACCCGTAAACCCAGCACTCTATGGCAGTGGGCTGGAGCTTCAGCCGTTGCCCAGCTTAGATGATAGGACAGTCCTTGTTGGACAGAGGTTACCTCTGATGGCAGAGGTCAGTGAGACAGCATTATACTGTGGGATAACTCAGAACAATGAGTCACTAGATATGTGGAGGACCTATAGTGTCCCATCGAATGACGATCCAGAGTTCAGGCCGCCAGATCTTCCCTGTGAGAGATATGATGCCAAGATGGAAATAAACTCGGACAGCGCTGCGCTGAAAAGGTAGGAGTGCGGATTGATCCGAGTGGTGGTTTTACTAACTTACAAGCATGACCAAACTCTGTTTTCAGTTGAAACTGAGACAAGTAGAAGGCTTCACTGTAACATCAAAGATGATTTATGCTGGAGATAACCTTAAATACTTAAATAGAAATGTGCTATTGTAGTATGCTTTATTTTTTTTCATATCTGGCTTTCTGTTGGACATTATAAGAGCTGATAAATCTTTCTGTAACGTATATCACAGTAATTTGAGCAAATGTAAGAGTTCTATTAAGGTTATGTCTTTTTCTCATTTAAAAAAAGAAAATCTGTGTTTAGTTATGCAGCCTTCCAGCTACATAACTGCTTGGTTTTGAGTGAAATTCTGTTTATGGCACTGTAGAGGCACTTTGGTGTGGTTTGGCCAATTGTGTGGGTTTACAACTGCACTGTACCACGCTTTCTGTAAGTAGTAACTGGTGCTACGTTACGGAATAATACTGCTTTTTTGTAAACCCACTGTCACATCTTTGGTAGAAGTTTTACTATGAACTTCAGTCTCTGTAGGACTGAAACTGAAAACCCTAACAGTCTCTCTGGTCTGTGCACAGAAGAGAGCAAATGCTAAAACCTTGTAAAAGTTACTTTAGAAAACCTACGGTTAACATACAGTGTCTTCCTCAGTGAAGAACGTGAACTACCTAAATTTTAATGAATTTTTAGCTGTCTCTTTTTTATTTTTTTTAAACATGGATTTTCTTTTATGTAAAGATATTTATTTATTTATTTTTAACCTCATCATGAGACTTTGAATAGTTTTATGCTGGCCTAAAAATTACTTTTGCATTCTGCCAATGCATAGAAAAAATGTACCAAAGAGAGCCGTTACTGAAAATGTATGAGCTAAAATGAATTGAGGAAGGATTTTTGAGTTATGACAACATTGATTTTGGTAATTACAATGAAGATTGCTAGGCTGAAAATGTTATGTGTACTTCAAAGTGGCAAGATTAATTCTGTTTTCATTGTCCCAAAGTAGTTGTTAATACAGTGAGATGTTTAATACTAAATGTAAGCAAACGCATCCTTTATTGGAGGAAAAAACATTTCTGTTAAATGAAGGAGGATGGAGTGAGGCATGTGCTGTATTTGTGTGCGACAGCTAGAGATCTGAAAAGCTGTTATTTTTCTTTGCTGTAAAAGGTGTGTTTGTTTTGTTTCATGATGGCTTGTTTATTTTGACTTTCAGGCTCTTAGCACAACCTAATAAGCGGTTTAAAATTTTGAAAGAGCGGAAACCAGTGCAGACACTGAACTATCTTGACCCCTTGCCTCTAATACAACAACCTGGAGAAGGCTTGGGAGACGCTAGTGATCCTTACACTTTTGAAGATGGTGATATCAAGTACAGCTTCACCGGCAATAAAAAATGCAAACTTGGGGCTGAGAAAGATCCTTTGAAAAAGAACAAGGTAACATGTAAACCCAGGGTCTGTATCATTAACGTTCTTATTGGACTTACTACACCAGCTCAGAGGAAAAAACTTCATTTCGTGATGGTATTTTTGAACGGGTATTTGCTGGTATCCCTCTGAACCCCTTTGGATAGGAAAACGTTGCTGTTGCAAAGAATACTTCCTGTTTACATATACAGCTTGACCAGCAGCAGGTTCCAGAGTTAAGCTAAG
The DNA here is from genome assembly GCA_008921705.1 of Burhinus oedicnemus. Lineage (NCBI taxonomy): Eukaryota > Metazoa > Chordata > Aves > Charadriiformes > Burhinidae > Burhinus > Burhinus oedicnemus. Next base: position 4,540,664 of record VFFE01007917.1, read on the forward strand.
AAATAAAATATTTTGAGCCTTATAAAGCCTCATCTTATGGAGATGACAGAATTTGCTGTTTGTTTTTTTTTTAGTTGCTTACTTGCTTCAGCTTGACTTATCACCTCACTGCAAAGCTCCGCTCTCTCCAGCCCAAGCTTATTTTTCTTCCCTTGGGCAAAATTAGCGTAGCCTTCTGCTGAGAGGGTTTGTGGCAGGGACACAATATCTGTTTGAACATTTCCTTAGAGGTGTTCTTCCGTATGTGAAAGAAAACAATTTGATCACTATTCCCACCCTGCATGCGTTATACTTCTTATGTACCTTATCCATTATGGAGCTGTTTCGTTTTCTGGCTACTGACTCATTTGTTCTTGTGCGCGCAGCCACCGCGCTTAAAATTCTAGATGTGTTTTCTGGAGAAATTGAGGTGGCTAATTATCTGTACTGGCTATCAAAGTTAACTGATGTATATGGAATCCTTCGTTAATAATACACAATGTTACTTCGTGTTTTTCCTGATGCGTCAGACAACTGTTCTTTTCCCTTCTTAAATTTTGTTTTGCTTCTCAAAGCAAAGCCTTCAGTCTGGCTTGGCATAGGAAAACAGTTCTTACACAGCTTAAATTAATATCCATTAAAAACTCTTGGATTTTTTGTATAGTCAGAAGATGGAATTGGTACCAAGGAAATTCCCACAACGGGTCATTCTACACCAGTTCCTGATGGAAAAGATGCCATGTCTATTTTCAGTTCTGCTCCTAAGACTGGTGAGTAAAAGTTCTTTAATTTGCTCTGCAATGCAAAAATACTCAAAGTTATGCAATAAAATCTGAAAGGAAAAAGCACATACTGAACATTTTACTGTAACATGAGAGCTATAGAGAGCTCCTGAGATGGAAAAAACTTGATTCTGCTTGTCCTATCTATAATAACATAATTATTCTTTCTAGAATATTAAAGTGGAGCAGTAGCTACCTTCCTTCTTTGCCAATTGACCTTCGGTGCTTGCTTAAAACTTGACTACAAGTCAAGTTCTGTTTCTGTGCTACATCATGGAAAAGGGGCCTCAGCGATTCTTGCTTGTCTCCTGTTTAGAGTGAGAAGTAAAATTGAAAAAAGGCGATTTTGTGTTTAACTTTACTCTCATTTTTCATGTGTTTTTCCCTTTCTTTTTGATAGATACCCGGCAAGACAATGCTGCAGGCCGAGTAGGCTCTGGTAGCCTCACACAGGTGACGGATCTGGCTCCATCACTTCATGATCTAGACAATATCTTTGATAATTCAGATGAAGACGAGCTTGGGGTAAGTCTTTGTAGGACTGAGTGTTGTGTAGGCTTAAACCTCAGCCAAAGAAAAGGAGGAGGAGGATGGAATCTTAGTGGGGAACGATTACCCCTAATAGATAGGAGAGAGAGATTCCACGTAGGCAGGCTTGGATTTTAACTAGGAAGAATTGCTAGCAAAGAGAGGTATCCTTTCAGGAGATCCATCGCAGAGAGAAATCATCACTGTATAATTCAGGAATATGCGGAGATTGCTTGGCTAACGTCAACGCTTGTGTTGCCTGACAGTTTTGCAGTCATGAGGGGAACCTGTATGCAGCTAACTTGCTGTCTCAGTCATTGCATAGACAGGCTATAAGAATGCTTCCATAGGTAAAGCTTTATAAATGCATTACATCTAATTTTGTGTCCTTAGCTTTTGTCAGTATTTTGTGTTTGATTGAGAGTTATGGAAAAGATCCTAGTTTCATTAACAGGTGATTTGTTCTTTTACCTTGTCTGAGAAGCTGCTTGAAGAAAAATAAATTCAACCTTACTGAATTTCAGTAATTCTCTGAAGCATGTTTCTTTCTATTCCTACAAGCAGTTTATTTCAGTGCAAAGAGGCATAGTTGCTGAATATCAGGAAATACAAGAGGAAAAAAAGATTGCATCAGACACATAGAAAGGCAAAGATTTGAATAATTACTATTTTTAAGCTTAATCTGATATAGCCATAATGATACCAAAGGTGATCCTAAACTGACTGATAGTAGGTAATAGCCTTTAAAAGTCTAATGTCTGGTTCTTGGCAGTGCTTTTCAAGTACACCAATTCATTTAACCACTTCTCCCTGTTCTGTGGTTCCACACAAACTGCACTTAAGATGTCGCAGTTAATATGCAAATCTACTGGAGGACTGTTCCATCAAAATAAAAAATTACCTTTTTCCATGAAGTTGGCCTGGACAGACCTAATGTTCTTCCTGTCTTAAAACTTGCGTGTGTTGAGCTGTCCCCTGGGGTAGTCTGTTTACGGCATTCTTACTCTTAGTGTCACGTTCTCGTTATTACCTCAGAGTGGTCCAAGCATGGAAGCAACTAGAGTAGTCACATTAATTTCAAGCTCAGTGTTTGTGATAACATTGTCAATATAATTTGTGTGGATGTAGACACATATGATATGCTTATACGTATGTATCTATATGGGGAAGGGGTATAGACAGGCAAATATTTCAGAGACTTTATTTTGTTTTGTCTTAGTGTTGAAAGATAGGAAAAAGAAATCCAGACTCCTTGGGGGGAGCAGATGGGAGAGTAGAAAAGTAAACTTCTTTCTTTCTTGTGAAATCTCATTCAGAGAGTTTCCAGAATTATTAATAGCTTATGAATTCTAATATTTTGTCTATTTTTTTAAGATGCTATGTGATTATTCTGCTTTTAGGCTGTATCACCAGCTCTTCGGTCATCAAAAATGCCTGCAGTAGGGTCTGAGGAACGCCCGGTAGGGAAGGACGGTAGAACAGCAGTACCTTACCCACCAAGTAAGTAGCAACAGCTGATTACGGCTTTGTTGACAGTTCAAATCTCCTTATAGCTACCACACTGCCTTTCTGTGGGAGGCTTATAATGTCACTTTCTCAGGACTAAGAGGCAGTGTGTTTATTTTGTTCTGTAACAAGCAGGTTTTAGTGAAAACAGTGGATGGTAATATAGACATATTTTTAAAGTGCCTACTGAAATTTGAGATGCTCCTCTTTTGATGCTATTGTCTTAGATTGGAAGTATGAGAGGGATTTGTTACAGATCTTCATTTAGAAGCTATCCTCTCTGTTCTCAATTCAGCATTTAGTGTCAGTTAGTCACACCATTACCATATCCCTCTTTAAGTATAAATCATTCTTCTTTTTAAAGAATTCAGAGAATTTAAAGCTGTGACTTACCAATTGGCTGTTATGGTGCAACCTGTCTTGGAAGAAAATTGCATTCAGTATTTGACAAATTCAGACGAAAATCACCTTGGGGGTTTAATCCAGATACGGAAGTGCATGAGTAAAATCAAAGACCGAGGTTCTAACTGAAGACACATTGCAGGCCCTACACATGTACAAGGAAGGCTGGAGGAGTACAAGAAACTTAGAAATTAAATTTAGTATGCTTAAAATTCATGAAATGCAGATTAAAACAATGGGGCTTTTTCGTATGGACTGTGCCAACAAATATTGGGAACGATAACTTCTACTCTCTGAGATACATGGGCGTTCTGGCATTTCTTGCACCTGAAAGGAGGTTGTAGTGAGGGGGGGCTCGGTCTCTTCTCCCAAGTAACAAGTGATAGGAAGAGAGAAAATGGCCTTAAGTTGCACCAGGGGAGCTTTAGGATGGATATTAGGAAAAATTTGTTCACCAAAACGGTTGTCAAGCACTGGAACAGGCTGCCCAGGGAAGCGGTTGAGTCACCGCCCCGAGGGTATTTAAAAGACGTGGTGCTGAGGGACGTGGGTTAGTGGTAGCTTGGCAGTGTTGGGGTAACGGTTGGACTTGATGATCTTAAAGGTCTTTTCCAACCAAAATGATTCTGTGGTTCTTTTTATATAGGTGGCATTTCTCTTGAGGTGCAAGAGAAATGTGTATATGTATGTGTATGAGAGGAGGAAGGTGAGATTTTTTGGTATAATACTAACCAATCAAATTATGAAGTACAAATTTCTTAGTGGTGAGGAGGAAGAATGTTTGATTTTTGTGGCCGTTATAAGCAGAAATCAAATCTCTCTGCAAATCATTCTTTAATGCCTTCTCATTAACTTCAGCTGGTAATGAGAACAAATTGAGGAGAAGGAAAAAAACCAGTCTGAAGGAGATGAGTCAGAGTTTTATGGACCCATAAAAGCTGTGCTGATTTACTCAAATGTAGAAGCCTGAAGTATACAGAGATTGGATTTTGACAGGTTTAGTTGATCCATTGCTTCTTAAAATATGCAAAGCATTTTCAAGCATGACACACATGAAAATGAATAATGATAGTTAGCCTGTTGCTGTAGGGTTGGGGGGTTTTTTGTAATTAAACTTTTTTATGAATCTGCACTGCAGAATTTTGCTAACCGGAGTGAGCTTGAGTGTGAGAAAATGATATACTATAGAGCTGTATGAAATAAGTTAAATAGCTACACTCCACTTCGGCTTTGCAGCCGTCCCCTTGACGCCAGCTGTCGAGGCGTAGCAGTATCTGCAGGGAACGGAAATGCCCTGTATGTCATAATAAAGTCCCACTGACCGCGTTTCATTTTAAGCTGCCTTCCTGTCCCCCCTCCTCTAGTTCCTAAAGCACGCTTCTCTTTGTTGAAAGACAGAGGCAGTGGCTAATCCAGCTGGCATCCTGAAGATCATATTTCATACTAGCATTGGGTGGAAAATAGTTTTTTCCATTCTACTGAACCTGTTTTCAACATTAATTTATCCTATATCAGGTCAAGACTAAGGTCTTTTAAATTCAAAGACTGAGAAAGGGAAAAAAAACCCCAAACCACCAAACAAAAATCCCAAAACAACTGAGTGGGAATAATTCATAGGCCATTATTTACCACTCCAGGTTGTGAAAGACTTTGGGTTCAGTTTTGACTGTTATTACCAACAGAACTCCATTTTGAGGGGACTTCACCTATTCGAGTTGTTTCGCTTTGTCTAAAGAATTAACTAGGCTGGCTGTCTCATCTCTGTGCAGAAAAGAACAGAATTCAGGGTTTGGCTCTGCTAAGGCAGAGTGGAGACACATCCTGAGGCTGCAGCATCCTACAAAAATGTGCTGTTAATGTCTATGTATATACACTATGTATTATTGTAATTCCATCACTTATTTCTGTCTTTTTCATTTTTGAGAGTAGTACCAATTTGAATTTCCACAGTGCAGTGTTTACCAGTCAGAAATCCATCTGTATTTATTTAAGAATTTTCCATAATCTTTAGGCTGCAAAAGTTATCAAATACAAATATGTCCTTGTGTCCTGTCAGCTCGGGTTGGACGCGTGTATAGGAATGGAAATGGAATTGGGCGTTTAGTCTGCCAGAAAAAGTATTTAAGAAGAGGCACCTATGGGAATTTGCCCTTCTCTAATCTGAGTGTTTTAACAGTAAATTCACAAGAGAGATGGTTATGTCCAGGGAATATCTGTCCTAATTCAAGTCAGGAAAAGATAGCATATATTCTGAATTTTAAGCAAAATAAATCTGGAAGCTGGTAGCTGGAAAGAGAAAGAACGTAGCTGGGAAGAAAATACAAGACTTTATTCTGATTTTTGTTTGATTGCATTATGCTTTTTTAAGCATTTCTATTGAGGTTTTTTGTTTGTTTTGCTTAAAGAAGAAAAATATACAATGGATAATTACATTGCGTTCATTTACTGAGAAGTAACTTAGGGATTAATGGCTTTATGTCTTGTGATGCAAAATTATTATGGTAGTTTTGTGGCTTCCTCTGGCACTTGTCGTTTTTGGATGCCTGGCAGTCTGATTCTTAAGCAAAATTGCCTGTTTGTGTTAGCAACAGTAGCCTGTCTTCTGCTCAGGACTTGTGTCGCTATGGACCAAATGAGACTACAATGACTGTATGTCAGTGGAAAAATGCAGCTAAATGCACGCTAATTTCAAAAGCCTCCCGTTTTAGGGCTCGGTATCAGCTCTAAAAAAGGGAAGAAAGTACTCTGGGTCTCCTTAGTAACAGTTGCTGGGGTGAACTTTGCATTAATGTCAATTAATCTCGTCTATTATGAAATATTTTCTTTTGTTGCTGTTAAAATTGTACACAGAATTTATGTATCTACCAGTTTGTTGTTTCCGCTGAACAACATGCTTGCAAAGTATCCCTAGGAATTTTTGGAATTTATCCCTAGGAGTTAACTTTTTGTCTAGATTTATACTGGTGTCAGAACTCTAGTACGTCCGTGGAATCTTTGCTAGGTTTTAACTGATGAAATAAGAGCTAGTATCAAGTCAGTCTCTTCTGGTTTATTGGATTTCCTTGAGAATTTGTATTTAAATGATTAACAGTGCATTATTTCATCATATTTAGCTGTGGCAGATCTCCAAAGGATGTTCCCAACACCACCTTCTTTAGAACAACACCCTGCCTTCTCGCCGGTAATGAGTTATAAAGATGGAATAAGTTCAGAGACTGTGACTGCCTTGGGAATGATGGAAAGTCCTATGGTCAACATGGTTCCAACACAGCTTGCTGAGTTTAAAATGGAGGTGGAAGATGGATTAGGTAGCCCTAAACCTGAGGAAATTAAGGTAACATGCCAAAGATGCGGTATTTCTATAATCTCATCTATGTATGTTTTGATTTTTATAAACAAGTCACCTGTATTGTAGTGCGTGTTGCAGACTACTTTAACAAATGTGAACTGGATCCCTATAAAGTACTTACCAGTCTTTAGTTGGAAAAAAATTCTTCTCTAGTAAAAGAGTTTTTTAATTGTTTCCCTGGTTTTACCTATAGGTATTTTTCTTTTTGTAATTTTATGTTTGTAATGTTTTTGGGTGTTCCCAGGAAGCAAATATTGTATGTGAAACGAGCCCTATGCCTAACAGAAAAAATGTACCTATATGAAAAAACATCATACATGTGACTAAGTAGCTGTTAAATGATTTATTTCTTCAGATAATTTTTCTGTAGCACCTTTTATGTATGGCCACTCCTTGCTGCCAGTCTCTGGGGATGCAGCTAGGATAAAATCATGCATGTAGAAAGGCTGCCTTTTCCTCTCTGAAATGTTGCCTTTTTTGGTTAGGGTTGAAAATCTCTGAGAAAGCCCAGGGGTTGAACTTGCTCTGTTTCTTCTTCAGCTGATGTTACTTCACAAGTTTTAAGGCCAGATGGGACCATTCTTATCTGACTTTCTGTATAACACAGGTCAGGTAATGTCACATAGTTACTCCTATATTGAGTCCTATAGTGTATCTGAGTAAAGAACTATTTTTAAATGGGGACTCTGCTGCTGGGTACGAGTACTCACCTCCCCGACTTTACATACCAAGACGTATCCATTTTTCCATAGCATCGCATAAAAGGACTTAACATAAGCACCTAGCGTACATTGATTTGTATTTCATTGTTCCATCACTAGCACAGGTTAAGAGGTAGGATAAAACCATTCTGCCTGCTTGTGTGTATTCTGCATTTCTTAACTTTTGGGGCCAATTTTTGTCACTTTTGTCAGAAGCTACCGTTATCATATTTCCATGCGTATAGCCTGAGGCTTTTTTTTATTTAAAAAATGCATATTTCCCTGTAGAAATGCACATCACCTTGTTCTGCAGCAAACTCATTTGTACGCAGGTAATAAAAAGGGAGATGCACGCTGTAACTCTGTCTTCCTGGTAGTCCCCAACCCTTGATTTTATAGCCTAATTCTTCTCCTTCAGGCCCACCCTGTCCCTAATGTGCCACAGCCTGTTCCTTCTATTTCAACAGCCGTTTCTCTCCCCAATACCAACCACCTCCTTCCCTCTCATTTTGTGCTCCCGTGAATGTTGGAACTAACTGAAGGCTTATTTTTAAGCATCTGCATTGCTGAGCGAGCTGTACACGGGAACACTCAGCACTTGCAGTTGTGTGGACAAGAAGCGGCTATATATCAATACGGGAATACTGATACATAAATTTATCTTAATATAAATGATTTAGTCAGCTATGAATTAGTAAATTTTCCTGCGTGGCAGTAAATAGCGTAGCTTAGGCAGAGGGAAAGGAAAGCACAGGCAAGCCAGAGGGTGGTTTTCTCCATAAGAGCATTCAGTTCTGTCCCCGGGAGAGGAGGAAGTAGACAGCTTGTTGCATTTGGGGATTGTGTCCCCATATTATGATCAAGTGTGTCCAGTCAGCCCCAGGAGTTACCAGCTCGCAGGGCTGCACGTTAAGCTAGTGCTCGTGAAGGGGCTGAGCTGGTAGAGAGTTTTACGAACAATTCCGTTGAGAAAGAGAGACTTTGCAGAAGTGTAAGGGAGACAGTTATCAGCGTCCCGCTCATGGAGACGGTTAAGCACCTGGAAAGTGAGGCATATATATTATTATTGCAAGATCTCTTCTTCCTTCTATCCTAACTTGATAACCTGAAGGCATGATGAGAGAAGACATCTTCTTGGAGGCTTTACTGCTGTCCATTTGCCTTGTATAGTTTGTGTATCTACCAATTTTTATACCATTCTAGAAGTTTGAAATAAGTTTTTCATAAGGTTCGTAAGACTGTGCCTTGCTACAGGCCTTGCTGGTTCTTTTCTTCTGTTTGTGCAGTAAACTCTTTGCTTTAGACTAGGATAATTTGGGCCTGGAAGGAAGATCTGTATTGCAGTTTGTTGAGCTGTGAGTTTGAGTGGGAACAGATTTTAGGGCATCATTGATACTGAAGATATTTTAATCTCCCTCACAACCATTTTTAGGAGTATTAAAATACATATTTTAATTCTGCCTGATAACATTTCCAACAGCACGGTTTACTTGCTTTTAAGTGTGTCACACCTGCTCATATACACCAGCGGGGCAAACAAGCACCTAAACCCATTGCTAATCATTTTGAGAACATGGAATTAGCTTTCTTTTGCTGAGTATTCAGCAGCTGAAGGTAGTAATCCACACATTTCTCATCTCTCAATGCTTTACAAGGTGCAAGGGAAAAAATGCAAAGATCTAATGAGTTGTTAAATACTGAAATCCTGAGAAAGATTACCGTTACTATTTTAATAATGATTTTTACTTTGCAGTAGTGCCTCAAAAGGACTAGCTCTTTTCTTCTGAAAGAAACTTGGAATAGCTGTAGAAACTCTGGCTGAAGTTCTTGTCGTCATTGTCCGCAAACAAACATGACAGTCCATGAAAGTCCCGTTTGACTGGACTTCATTTATATTTAATATTACGTTTACTAGATTGTTTATATATTTATATTTCATGCTACATTTATATTTAATATTCGGAACGTGTAAAGTGTCCGCTGTTACTACTTGGATTATATTAGTCCCCAGTGTGGGGGTTACTCAGAGAGGCTGACGTAAGGCACCTAAGGTTTCTTCACACTGTGACTTGGCCTCTTTCTCCGTTGTCAGTATAAAAGTCTTGCAAAGATCAATCTGTGAAGTGCCTAAAATAGGTGCTTAAAGTTAGGTAGTATGAAAATTTCACAGTACACTACTCATTTTTCAGACATAGCTTGTCTTAAATGAGTCTAATTGTGAAATCTACTGACAGTACAGTTGTGTAGCATCTCAGTGAAACAAGGGGCCTCAGCTGAGTTTCCTTGAAGGAACTGCTCTTGAATGTTTTGTAGAATGAATAAATATACTTAATTTTGGAAAAAATGCAGTTGTAGGGGGCTCAAACAGTACAATAGGTTTTAATGAAAAATAAGTATCTAAATATAAAGAGCAACCTTGCATTGTAAACAATGTCACTTGGATGTTACAGGATTTTTCGTACGTGCACAAAGTTCCATCATTTCAACCTTTTGTGGGCTCCTCCGTATTTGCTCCACTGAAGATACTGCCAAGTCAGTGCCTCCTACCTCTGAAGATACCAGACGCCTGCATTTTCAGGCCTTCTTGGGCTGTTCCTCCTAAAATTGAACAACTTCCTTTGCCACCTGCAGCCACTTTCATTAGAGATGGCTACAAGTAAGTACAGTCTTGTAGGAAATGAGTTTGCTATGCCCATACCTAAAATGGCTCATTAATTAAAATTCTTGCATATATTAACAGTGCTTTACTATGCACCAGAACCATAAAATATCCTGGAAATCTATTTTAAACCTTTTAAATTTGTCAGTGTCTCAGATCAAAAAGTTCTGATAGTAGGAACGTTTGAATTAAAACCAGCTTTTGGAAATTGGCATTGTTACAGTCTGTGTCCATGACACTCTTAGTGCTTTTAAAAGAACAGGAACATGTGGTACTTGAACTGACACAGGCAAATATTGTAATTCAACAGAAAACAGAAGTGTTAGGGAATAAAATTAATGCACTTAACCTCTCGCATCTCTGTCCTCCCATTTCAGTGTCCAGTTCTCTAGCCTGCAGTTAGGCTCCCCTCTTGTTTGTACTTGGGTAGTCAGTTTGAGCTATGGTCGGATGATACCTGGTCCTGGTGATACCAGTTTGCCTTCTGAGGGCTCTTAAAATTTTGAGTAGGCCTGTGACAGCTCTCTTCTCCGTGTTCTCATGTTAGCTCTTCTGAGTTCTCGTGATCTAACCCGAATGGGTCGCAGACGGAGCTGCTAATCAGACGGCTGCTGGTCGGACGTATGCTGTCCTCCCGTTCTGAATGCTAACAGAGAAGATGCCAAGTCTCTCTTGAGTATCACAGTGCTGTGACCTATAAGCAAAGACTGCTATTAAATTTAAAAGCCTGTATTCCTTACTCAGTTCTCAGAAATTAGCAAAGTTTATGGAAGAAATTCATTGCCAGAGATTTTGAAAGCTGTCAAGAATTCGCACCTTTAAATTCATAAAACCTCTTAAAGGGCATAATAATAGTAGAGAGTTCTCCTGCCGCACAGCATTCGTGTCTAGAGGAAGTAGCCTGTATCTTTAAATCAGTCTGTAAATTCTTTAAATCAGTCCTTTTCCAGCTGCAAAGGATCCTTCAGTGTTCTCAAAAGAATTGCAAAAAAGAAATTGTAAACCCTTGATAGTGCCTAGGGAGCAATTTAATTCTCGGGTTTTTTCATAATAGTAACTGATTCACCAGGCCTGAGCTGGTTATTAATTTCAGGTATTTGTTGGGGGGAAAAAAACCCTTTCATTTTCAATATAATCCAATTAGAGTGAAGATTATTACTGCAGGCTTCCGACAGAGTGGTGATTGCCAATCAAGGTTTCTAGGTCACCTTTTCTTATTAGTCTGAGGCATTCAGTATGCTTCAGATTCAGAACTCCTTCAAACCTTTGTTCATTTTTTGTTCCTCTCTTGCTTTGAGTTGGACGTACAGCAGTTCAAGGTAATAAAATGATTCTAAGGAATAAGGTCTTCACTATTTTCCTTTTCAAGTCACTAATGATATGTGAACATTAAGATAGCACTCCTTTTAAATAACACACAAAATACACAGTAAGAACAAACACGAAAAAAACGTGTTTCCCCTCCTTTAGCAAGAGAATCTGAGTTCTTACACTTTTTCCTTGCCCTAATGTGTAATGAACACATCTCAAGAAAAGTGAGCAACTTACTAGCAACTTGGAAAGAGAAAAGTTAATTAAAGATCTTACTCTTTTGATTGGCTTCATATTACCTGTCTCTTGATGTAATGAATCATTCCAAAGAGAAGATAGATCTCATGGGAATGTACAAACTGTTCTTTGGTCTCTTAAATTTGGCAGAAAATGACAGAAACGGAGTAATAAAAACCAGTCATGACAGGAGATGACCCAAAGATATGATTCCTAGCTTTACTGGACTAAGAGTTTGTAGTGGAATGTGTCATATTGTACTGTAGACTGTAATCCTAAATGAGGATTTGCATTTACGTTATCGGAACTACTGTTACCAGTTGCATACCACTGTGAGGCAATATCGTATATGTGCCACATGCATGACTTGTGACAGCTATTTAAAGTGAAAATTTCTAAAATAAAGTAAGATTTCTATGCCCCTGAAATATTTTCTTAATTTCCATTAATGTACATCTCTTTACAGATAGTTCTGTTTAAAACAATAACTACAATGCTTTCTCTTTTCCTGAAGGAGTTGCAAATACCCTAAAATCTTAACTTGTCAACTTATCTAGAGATTCTTCTCAATAGCATTTGAGTTTTAGTCCATGGGAATAATCTTTAAGAGGACTAAGTGCCTGAGATGATACCTTTTTATTATACTGATACGAAACAACTGTGTTCATGATGAGAATTACAGTTGTAGTTGAGACATGAGTAAAAGGTTATGAGCAGAATGTCTGAAGATGTTCTTTCTTTACTGCAGTTACAATGAATCATTTCAGGTTTCATCATCTGCTTGTATTTAAAAATAAGTTTTGACAACATCAGTCTTCACAACCAACCAGTTTGTGATGGCACTTGACTCTGTTTTTTCATATATTTCTTGTAGCAATGTGCCTAGTGTTGGGAGTTTGGCCGACCAAGACTATCTTCAGATGAACACTCCTCAGATGAATACACCAGTGACGCTAAATAGTACTGCTCCGGCCAGCAACAGTGGAGCAGGAGTTCTGCCGTCACCAGCAACTCCCCGCTTCTCTGTCCCGACCCCACGCACTCCCAGGACCCCAAGGACTCCTAGAGGTGGGGGTACTGCGAGCGGTCAAGGATCTGTAAAATATGACAGCACAGATCAAGGTTCACCTGCTTCTACCCCTTCTACAACGAGACCGCTTAATTCTGTGGAGCCAGCCACTGTCCAGCCCATCCCAGAAGCCCACAGCCTGTACGTCACCTTGATTCTTTCCGACTCTGTGTTGAACATCTTCAAAGACCGTAACTTTGATAGTTGTTGTATATGCGCCTGTAATATGAATATTAAAGGTGCAGATGTTGGATTATACATCCCGGATTCATCCAATGAGGATCAGTACCGTTGCACCTGTGGCTTTAGCGCTATTATGAACCGCAAATTAGGTTACAACTCTGGGCTCTTCATTGAGGATGAGCTGGATATTTTTGGCAAGACCTCAGACATTGGCCAAGCTGCAGAAAGACGACTGATGATATGTCAAAGCAATTTGATCTCTCAGATGGGAGAGGGAGCTAGAAGGACCCAGGAACCTCCAATGAGCCTCCTCCTCCTCCTGCAGAATCAGCACACGCAGCCTTTCACATCTCTGAGCTGCTTGGACTATATGTCCTCCAATAATCGTCAGACACTCCCGTGTATGAACTGGAGTTACGACAGACTGCAGGCAGACAGTAACGACTCCTGGATAGAATGCTTCAATGCCCTGGAGCAAGGCAGGCAGTATGTGGACAACCCCACTGGTGGAAAAGTGGATGAAGCCCTAGTAAGAAGTGCCACTGTGCATTCTTGGCCTCATAGCAATGGTATGGCTCAGAACAGTTCTATTGTTTTCTTTGAATTTTTTTGTGACCTCTAGAAATTTGTTTGAAACTTGCCAATCGGGAGCCACTTAATCTTTGTGTGGGGAACAATAGGCATAAAAATATTCTAGAAATAAAGTAGATTTCTGAAAGCTTTATGAATTACATATAAAGTACCAGTAATCCAGTTTTCCTTAGACTTTGTGGTCTAAATTGTATAAGAATCTGTGAAAGTTCACAAATCTGAAGCAGAGATGCAAAAGAAATTCAAGTATTGAGGGGAGGGCAGAATTATGCCCTCTCTTTTTTGGAGAAGGGTATAAGAGAACTGCTCTGTATGAAAGTGTTACCAAAAAAAAAAAAAAAGTTATTTTATAATCAGTTATTACCTGTTTATATGCTGAAGATGCTCTGAATTCTTATGAACTGAGCTGGACAACAGTAACATTGAAAGGTATGCGAAAAGGACGATGATGACAGCTTTATTTCAGTAATGTTTTCATACAGTACTGCATTAAAGGCCGTTAAGGTAATTAGAGTTGTACAAATGTAATGGGCATTGGGAAGAGCAATGCAAAGGAACACTAAACCAAAAAATGTTGCCACCTCAAAATCATTCTTCCTGTTCCTCACTGAAAATGATGTCTGCTCCTTTGTCGTTTGCAGTACTGGATATCAGCATGCTCTCCTCCCAGGATGTGGTGCGCATGCTGCTGTCGCTGCAGCCCTTTCTCCAGGATGCTATCCAGAAAAAGCGAACAGGAAGGACCTGGGAGAACATCCAGCACGTGCAGGGACCACTCACCTGGCAGCAATTCCATAAGATGGCAGGACGGGGAACCTATGGTACATATATTGTGTTACATGCCAACAGTTAAAACAAAAGCATCGTTTTCTAGAAATGTGCACTTTCTTCTGGAAATGTGTTAGAAGAAATGGGCTCTTTAGATAGCTGCGTGTTTTTTTTTCATTTGGGCTCTTCAGATAGCTTTTTTTTTTTTTGCAAATGCCTTAAAAGGCATTTGAAGCACAAGCTTGAATACTGTAGTGGAGGTTTTACCCTTCCAGACTGATGAATGTTTACAGAGTGCAAAAATGCTGGGGGAGGCTGAGACTCCCTGTCTGAATCTGTATTTTGGCTTGTACTGAAACTAGCTGGTATGTAAATGACATGAAGAGAGGAAGCTGTTAAAATTGTACCAAATCATAATGGGCAAGAGGGACTTTCTAAGCTACACAAATATACAAAAAGTGGGTCTGCTTTCTCCACGAAGAGGTTTGCTTGTTCTAAGGTTTCCCATAGTCTGAATGAGAAGTTTCAGTTTAAGTATTTCCTGGTTCTAAGTGACACTTCTGGAAAATACAAATTACAAAATAGATTCTGTATGTGTACATTTGCAAAGTAATGACTGACCTTTAAATATGTATTTCTCGCCCGCAATTTATTTCAGTCTTAACCGATGCAGTCTTGCTTAGGTTTTTTCCTACAGTTCCATCATGCTTTGCTTTATTTTCTCCCTGTTGGTATTTAATACACTGCTGCTTTCCTCTGGGGCTAGGACAACTTGTGGTAGCTACAGTTCCTGTCTAAAGCTGTTGTGCTTCACAAGGAGTACTTCTAATCTAATAATTTTTCCAGCATTTGTAACTCTAAGAGTTAGGATTTGCCAATTGTTACCAGAGAATAAAACCACAATTACCATATAGTAAGTAGCAGAGCCTTTGGTATCAATTCAGTAATTTTTACTTAATGTTGACTTTTTAATAAAGTTGGATTATATTCTGCAGAAACTACTGGGTATATTTTCACTTGAAATTTTCAACGATGTTTCTTCTAATGAGCACAGTGTCTGGGAGACACCACGTTAAACTGGCGGGTAATCCTCTCAGCTGGGGCAGCCAGGGCTCTGGGCCGCTTCCTGTGGAGAGGAGCAGGAGGCGATTTTTAGAATTAAGATAACTTGGCTTAAGGTTATATACCTGGGAATGAGTTCGCCCAGCCATTTTACATAGTGATTTTGCACAACCAGGTGGAGGTAGATGAAGAACTGTAAAATCAGATTTTATGTATTCATGGTTTTACTTTTGGTTGAATAGGAACTTGTGAGATGTGGTTATGGTTACGACAATGTAAAACCACAAGATTAAGCCTCGGGAAGGGCAATACGTGTGTTTACAGTATACTGAAAGATGTTTTATTGCAACTTTCTAGGAAGGTTTAAGCACTGCTGGTATTGGCTCCTTTTGCTTTGACTGAGCTTTGATTTTATGACATTTCTTAAGTACAATATAAATCTTTCTTCTCCTTTATTAAATATTTTTTTTCCAAGGAAAAACCGTTGTGGGAAAACATTGTTTATCAGGCATGATACAGCCTCGGTATATGTTTCCATACTACGGTCAAACTTCTAGGAAACTCAGCGTGGCAAGGGATTAGTTATTTCCAATATTGCTGTAAAAGAACCCGCTTCCTGGTCCATCAGAGAACCCAGTGCAGTTTCACCAGTTATTTTAACATTTTTTCTTTCTCTTTTTTTCTTTGTAGGCTCTGAGGAATCTCCTGAGCCTCTTCCGATCCCGACTTTACTAGTGGGTTATGACAAGGACTTCCTGACAATCTCTCCCTTCTCCTTGCCGTTCTGGGAGAGGCTGTTGCTCGACCCATATGGGGGCCATCGGGATGTCGCCTATATCGTGGTGTGTCCAGAAAATGAGGCCTTGCTCGATGGAGCCAAAACTTTCTTCAGGGACTTGAGTGCTGTATACGAGGTTGGAAAGAGGAACCACACTGAATTATTTTTTCTTAAGTGTCGCTTCTGCTCTGCTGCATGTTCTTTGGGAGAAATCCATGGGTTCTTAAAGTAACAATTATTTGAATAAGGATATCTTTTCATTTTGAGAACTTTCTGCACTTTCAGAGTCCAAGAATGCTATCTAATTGAGTTACACTGTGATTCTCTGTGCGTTTCAGGGTATTTGTTGCCATCTGCTCTTTCCAGTACACATTCTCTTACTTTAGAGAGGCTATAACACTAGTATTAATACAGTTGCAGCCTGATGCATGAAGGCTCAACCAGACCTAAAGAGCAAGGAGTAGATTAAAGAAACTGTTGCTTTCTTGTAATTGCTAGGCTGGAGATAAAACCTTTTTCTATTTTCAGAACGCATATTGTGTACTGCTGAATATGTAAGATTACTTTTTAATGTTAGTTTTGCAGTAAGTGCAATTCAAGTCAACAGATAAATGTAGCCTTTTGGTTTTATATTTATTAAGAAGCCACCAGATGTGTGCTGGTAATAAAGGGTTTATGCTACAAACCAGTCTGCATAACTTTTCAGGTGCTTGGCATCTAGTTACAAGCGTTTCTTCTTTCCTCACCAGATGTGTAGACTTGGCCAGCACAAACCAATCTGCAAAGTGTTACGTGATGGCATTATGCGGGTGGGAAAGACTGTGGCACAAAAGCTAACGGATGAGCTCGTGAGCGAATGGTTTAACCAGCCGTGGGGCACTGAGGAGTGCGACAATCATTCCAGACTCAAACTTTATGCGCAAGTTTGCCGGCATCACCTAGGTAAGTCTGCCATGGCGCTAGCAAGGCTGTTTTGGTTTCTGTAGTTATTTTAGAGGTTATTTGCAGTAGGTGGAAACAGGGGGTTTTTTGTTAAGGTACAGATTATGATCTGTTTAAAAATAAAAAAAGTATTATGAGACTTTATCTTAATTTCTTAATCCTTCCATGGTAAATTTGTCTAATTTAGATAGTTTTGTTGTTTTGTATCTGTTTGGTGATCATGTCAGAGGTTCAAAAGCCAATTCTTACCCTTTTAGAGAAGTCAGTTTAGAAAAGTCATGTTTGTATGTCTCAAAGATTTTCCACACAAGACTGAATGTATAAATTGATCTGGTTTATATGCTACTGCTGTGTACCATCACGCCAGTGTGACAGAATGATGTGTGTGGTGCCTTCAAGCATAACGTTTACTTATGTAAAAGGCGAGTTCACCAAAACTCTGCAAAGGAAGAATGAGCTAACACAGGTGAAAAAGAGAAAGTGACACTATCCTTGATGTCTGGGGCCTCAATCTGCTGGGTGTGGATCCTGGGAACCAGGTTACCGTGAAGGCAGGGTCTCTTCTGGACCTCATGTAGGCTCATTTCCATCCTGAAACAGTAACGCATTTTAAAAGATTAGTCTTTTCTTTTTTAGGTGTTGGGTTTGGGGGAGGGGGGGGGTTGTTTGATGGGGGTTTTGGTTTTTTTTGTTTGGTTGGGTTTTTTTGGTTTGGTGGGGTTTTTTTTTGTTATGGCAACCCGCCATATTTGTTCTTTTATAATATAATGTCACATGTGTTTGTTTCATGAAGGAGTGTAGAACCTGAGAGTATGGAAGGGTATAAAGTTTGCTAGGGTAGTACCAGAAGACTGGGCCTGGCTGAGCCTGACTGAGTCCCTGGACTCGTCTAACATTGCTCCCAGATTTCATCCGGGGAGAGACGTGGTTGTTCCATTCCAGAATGGATCCAGAGGCAACATAACACGTATTGTGCGTATGACTGAGAAATGGGATCTTAGCACAAGACACAGACCCATCCAAAATGTCACTGGAAATACATTTGCTGAGAGAGTGCTGGTCAGCAAGACAGGCAGCGATCGTAGAACACATAAATGTTCCATGCTTGAGTGAAATGTGCAAACTGTTCTTTTGTTTCAAAATAGCCAGGAACTTCTAGGTGGTTTCTTGAAAAGTGCTTCCTCCCTTTGCTCTGAAAAAGGCATGACAATTCTTAAGTCTGCTTGCTTTGAGGACTGGTGATCTGGTTTTGGGAAAGAGTTTAAGCAAAGATATCAGCGTTAGCGGGGCAGTTCTACACACTGCTGAATGCTCGCCCCATCCTTCGAGGAAAGTTTGGCAGAACAGGCTAGGACTCATCTTCCTCAAACCACTGTTGCCTCGTTCAGTCTGCTTTTTGTTTTAATTTACAAAGTAACTGGGAGGGAGGAATTATTACAACACTGCTTAACATGAATACTCCAGGCTTACCTGCAGAAATACGTAGCATGTGCACAGCCAGTTGAGGAACTGGGCTGTTCAATTCACACCTGAGGCATCTGGCAGGGGTAGTGTTGGAAACTTCCCCTGCTGGCTATTTACCACCTCTGAGAGTCAATAAATAATAAATATTATTTGTCTTGGTTTTATTCATTCATTACTTAAAAATCATCACTGTGATATCTCTTCTTCTGATACTGAGGAGCAGAAATAACTATATTAAAGTTTGCCACTATTGTAGCTCAGGTAGAAAGGACTCGTCTGACAAAGATAACCTGTAGTAGGTTGCAGAGCTGAACACTATATAAAGCTATTATCGCAACACAATCTAGCCAGAGGTAGTGACAGCTCAGTACCAACTTCAATTCACAAAGCTCCACAAAGTCAGTGCTGTTTTTAAAGACATTTGATTCATATCAGTTAGAACTGAAAGCCTGAAGAATGGATTCCAAAGTAAATATTTATAATGGAGATTGTACTCACTTAGCATTTGTATACTCTTAGAATATTCTAAAAGCGCAGAAAATATTGTGTGACTTTATGGTTAATGCTGTTCACTTTGATCTGACAGACTGTCATTAACGTCCTTTCCTCTTCATATGCTCTTTCAGCACCTTACTTAGCCACTCTGCAGCTTGACAGCAGCCTACTGCTACCACCTAAGTACCAAACCCCAGCGCCAGCAAGCCAGACACAAACAGTACCTGGGAACACTGGACCTGTACCCTCAAATTCAACATGTCTTTCAGCTGCTGGGGCACCACCGACAGGCAATTCTTTTAACTCCACACCCAGTGGTGGGACCACTAGCCTTCCAGCAGGAAGTAGTTCATCCTCTGGATCCTCTGTGCCACAGCTGTCTGCATCTTCTGCAACACCCGGCGTCAACCAGATGACCGCTACCTCTACTCCGGGGTTTAGTGGGAACATTGGTTCAGGGCAGAACACCAGCACTGCGGGAAACACAGCAGACCGCTCGCAAGGAAGCACAGGTCCTGGAGGAGATACAGAATCGGGTCAAAACTTACCACAACAGCAACAAGAAGGACAGGAAGGGTAAGTTACTTAAGTGCTGAAATGACTCAAAATACTTCTCGGTAAATCCACTGTTCTCCTGCTTTCGTACAACTCATAACCTTTAAGCCTTCCGTAAATCCCTGAAAGGAGAGGACTCTGACATGTGCAGTACTACTGACCAGTTGTACATGGAGCAGGGCCCATTTTTACTTGTTCGTAGCAGTTACTGATAAAGGGGAGTTGGAAAAAACAAACCCCTCCTTTTTCGTTACAGGAAACATAGCTTGATTCAGGTGCGTGAACGTGGGTGTTGTAGTACCGTTTGAGATGCCATAGGATACCCCGTGAGGTCAGGAAACAGGATTACATTGCTGTTACTTTAAAATAAATTTTAGCAGCATGACTTTTTTAAAGACTTTGTTATAAATAGTCATCCATCAGACATAAAAATTAGGAAAAAGTTTTTTAACATCTTATGTAAGTAACTTCCTGAGTGAACATGTTTTTCATTACTCTTATAATAATGCATATTACTAATAGTCATGATATATGTTATGGAGTTCCTGTATCTTAAGTGAAAAGCCCACATCCTGTTGTAGTATGGGTTATCCTTAAAACAGCTGTTCACTGGATCTATGCAAAATACCATTTTATCAACTGCAGCGTGGTTTCTGACAAAGTCAGTCTGAGCTGCTTTTTATCACTTACAGATGTTG
This sequence comes from Burhinus oedicnemus, assembly GCA_008921705.1. Taxonomy (NCBI): domain Eukaryota; kingdom Metazoa; phylum Chordata; class Aves; order Charadriiformes; family Burhinidae; genus Burhinus; species Burhinus oedicnemus. Next base: position 4,560,723 of record VFFE01007917.1, read on the forward strand.
AGCCTCCTATTCATGGTTGAGGCATGGAGCAGTGTTTTACCAAGTAAAAAATGTTCGGTTGCTCCTCCCATTACCAATGGAACCTTTTCTGTAACTAAACAGAGGACTTCGGTCTCCATGAATATTACTTTGGCGCTTTTCCTCAGTTCTCAATTCCTTCTCTCCCCCTTCCGCCTCTCCCAAAGAAAACGCCAAACAGCACCAAAACCCAGCTATGCACATACATAAAAAGAAAACTCTCAGGGCTAACATTAGTCAACTTTTCTATATTCTTCAGACATAATCTATTCTGATTGGATTAAACGAAATTATGTTAGACTTTATGGTAAGTATCTTTAATGCATATTTAGTATTTTGGATTAAGAACTGCTGTGAGTAAGTCATCTCTCCTTAGTCACTGTTGTTATGGTTTTTAGTTTTGCTTCTGAACATACAAATCACTTAGTACTTCCCTTCTTCCTCCTCTGCTTCAGCCTTGCACACCTTTACAGAAAAACAGTAATTAACAATTGTAACTTGCCTGTGAATTTAACACCCTCTATGTCTCCAGTGTTCCAGAGAGGGAGAGAATAGGGATTCCCACTGAACCAGAGTCTGCGGACAGCAATGCCTATCCTCCGGCAGTTGTCATCTACATGGTCGATCCTTTTACCTACACTGCAGATGAAGAATCTGCCTCAACCAACTTTTGGCTGTTAAGTTTGATGAGATGCTACACAGAAATGTTGGATAACTTGCCTGAGAATATGAGGAATTCTTTCATTCTCCAGGTAATTCTATCTTCCTCTGTATCTTCACACTGGAGAGTCGTTCTATCACAGCATACTTTTGATACATACACTATACTAAAAGATACAAAATGGAAGATAATATATAAAATTTGGGTGACATTTACAAATTATTTTGTTGACAATACAAGTCTATATATTAAAAAACCACTTGCTTTTGTTTTGATGAGGAAATTAATTTAAGGCAGCCACAGTATCCTTGCATCAAATCTGTTGCATGGTTCTAGGAATCATATATGCTAGATGCTTCCTGAAGAGGGATTTCAGTTAGTTAAGTTGCGACTTGCGTTGCCATTGCCAAAAATGCCCAGTTGCTCCTTTGATTACTTTGCATGTTGAGTTGTTCGCTTCTTATATATTCCCTTGATTTATACTGTTTAATCAAAAAGAAGTATGTGAAACCAGACATTTAATGCGTAATTCAACTATTGTATTGTTATTATCTGCTTCTTAAAAATAATTTACCATGTAACTTGGCATATAATAATAGTTAGTTACTGTGGAATTACTTCAGGATTGAATTTGTGTAGTCGGAAGCAGAGCTTGGCCTATTGCCCAGACTGCCCGCATCTTGCCATGCCTCTGCTTTCACAGTGGCTCACTCTAAATAAATGGGGGGAGAGTGGGAGGCCAGAGATCGCGAGCTATACGTATACGTGTGCAACACATGCAAGAAGCAGCACGTGGATGATTTCTGTATACCTCATTCATGTATGCTCAACTTGGCTTAAAAGTATTTTCATTTAAGTTACAAAAAAGAGAATTGGAAGCTACTACAATGCCTCAAATTGGGCACGGAAAAAAAAATTGTCATTTTTGGTAATCTTGACCTCATCGTTCCCTGAAATGATGGGGGAAACTGTCACCAAAATATTTCAGGCTTGGGGATGAACTGAAAATCAGATTCACAACTTCGTATTTTGGTAGACTGCAGGCGATTTAACTGATTCAGACCTGAAGATACTAAAATTAAAATAGCCACTGATACTGCAATGTCTGAAGTGCAAGAACATGTAAACTGTATACTGAAATTGTATTGTAGTCTCTGTAAGACAACTACTGGGCTTACGAGCTCTTTCTAAGTACTGTTTATTTTCTGGGCACTTACCGTTTGTTTCTCAAAATATGTGGCATTTTGCCAGTTCAAGTCAAAGTAGTAGACACTTTGCTCTAAGTAAAGGGTAACGTGATATAGCTACCAGCACAATATTCTCACAGCTGTACCACAGTACACACAAATACAGGCTTATTTCAAAATAAATCAAAGCCAAGTCTTTACAGATTTATTACAATTCATATATGGAGTGGAAAAGCCCAGCTTCTGAAATCTTGGATAAAGCAGTTGTCTTTTAAACATTGTCTTAGTCACATTCAGTAAGTGGAATATGCTACCAAAGTTCCAGTGGTTCAAGGAAGAACCACAGAGTAGTAAAAGTTTTGTGATACTTAAGTTTTATTACTACTGAAAATAGTTGTTAAAAGAACCTGCTTGGGTCTCACAGTGTTAGATACAACATAAATATTTTGTATTGACAGTTTCTGCTCCAAAGATCTCACTGCTCAAAAGAAAGGACTTGTCCACTGCCACATGGGGACATTGTATTTGTCAACAGTACATTAAAAAAATGAGTTTACAGGGATTTCATTCTGATTTTGAAAAGGATTTGAACTGAAAACATTATTTTTGTTATGCTTTGTTTACTACTGAAGGACTGTTGTGCCATTTATGCTTCCTGTTCTTGTTGTGCAGCTGGATCTTAACCACCAAACTCGAATCTCATAGGCAGATGTTACTGTAGTTCTGTTTCTTGCTCGTTGAACATGTGAATTTAAGTGTCTTCCTTCACATTACTTTCTGAACCAAATAAAACTGAACAGCAGCATAAGATCTCTGAGCTTCCATTGTTTACTAAATGAAAAGGAGAAACAACCCCAGAAATCGTTATAATAGAATCTTAATTCTGCGCTCTGCAGTCGTCTTTAAGAATGACACCATAGTGCCAATTCCCACATGACCAGCAAACAAATACTAATTCTAACCACAAACTATGGAACCAAACCTGCCCGAACACAAAGTTCAGAATACCGAGATTACGTAGTACAGGCTGCCTGCAAATGAAGATGTTGATCAGAAAACCAGTTTTAAAAAAAATTAAAGGTGTTTGAATATGGGTGATTTTGGACTGAGGATTAAAAAAATCAAAATTAAAACTACCCCCAGGTTTTAGGGTATTGCTTTTAAAAGCCACTAGTAGTTACTACTTCTAGTACGCTTTGATAAATGTTTTACGTGCAATTATGGGCCCTTCCCAAATTGCAGTATAGATGAGAAAGTGGACTTGAAAAATAAGACTTGACTGGGGAAAATAATCTGTTCTTTTTGTGTCGTTGATTGGCTTTCTTACTCAGTGATGTTTATATCACCGAAAGCAAAATTCATTTAGAGTTTCTGCTAAGCTGTGTTTGTCAGCTATTATTGATGTTTTCTAGTACTGTTCAATTATTGTTGCCCTAGAAGAAGTCTCCTCCATTATACTGGACGGCAGGAGTCAGCTTTCTGAGAGATTTTGCGACCTTAAATATATCGTTATAATGGAAACAGCAGTTTTCTCTCGGGGAACACAGTCGCTGAATGTTGCGGCCGTTCATGCCGAAGGGCAGTAGCCCTGGTGGGAAGCTACAGGTGCTGTAATGCAAATAATGGAATACCACATACAAAGTGTCATGGTTGTTCAATGACTAATGAATGTGTGAATTTGGTTTCATATTAATGAACAGCTCTTTGCAGACTTTCAGTCACGTTTTCTTTTTTATATGAATGATACAGATTGTGCCTTGCCAGTACATGCTGCAGACAATGAAGGACGAGCAGGTTTTCTACATTCAGCACTTGAAGTCTTTGGCGTTTTCGGTGTACTGCCAGTGCAGGAGGCCGCTGCCCACACAGATTCACATCAAGTCTCTCACAGGCTTTGGGCCGGCTGCCAGCATCGAGATGACCCTCAAAAATCCTGAGGTTAGTACTGGTGTCAAGAAAATGAAGGCCTGCTAATAAACTCTACCCACTTTTCTCAAATACCAAAAAAAGAGTAGAGAAAATACTTTTAGGAGTATTTTTTTAAGGTATAGAGGACAATGACAATAGAACAGGGAAAGGTAATTACTAAATAGAAAATAGTAAGAAAACTGTCAAGAGTACTTGCCTTCAGAACACTTGAACATTTAAAATGTATGCTGTTACTTGGGATTCTGAAACATACTGCAGTTTTAGTCTATGGTACTCCTACAAGAAAGTGGTTATGTCCAACCTTTATTTATATACACATATATATGCATATATATGAAATTAGTTCCTGTGCCTAATTACAGAGATTATATTAATTCCCTGAGGTAATGAAGAAATCCCCCTATTTCAGTGGGCTTATCTTTCATCTGTTCTTTAAACTGTAACTATTCAAGCCCTATTTCTGGAATTTCAGGGATTTCAAAAGAAGAATAATCCATCCTACTCTCCATGAATGTTTTTCATTCTTTGAAAGATAACGATGACTGTTTTATTTAGACTTAATGGACCAACTAAACACTTAAACGCTTACCTTGGGATAAAGACATGCTTGTTAGGGTTTAAAAACCTAGTTTCAAAATCATCATAAAACCAACCTATCAGCACATTTCATTACTCATGTAAAACCATAAGCTTCCACTGAAATTTTCTAAAAGCAGCATCACCCCAGGCGTCTCCTCTTCACGTGCTCTCCTCATGCTTCCCTCAGAAGGTATCTGTTCAGCAGGATGGATTTTGCAGCAAGTTACAACAGTCACGCTTCAAGCTATTTAGGTGTAAGGGGAAGAGCAGTAGACTTGCAAGACCCCTGCACGCATCTCCCTCCCGTTAATTAACGTTCCTGCACTGTTGCCAGGGTGCTGTACTTCTAGAAAGTGACATAAGCAGAAATACGGTATTCCTTAGTGCCTCTAAGAAAACGCCGTAACTTTTCCTCTAAGCTGATTAACTTGCACTTTGCATTTCATGTTTAATTTCCTGAAGGTACAAAAGACACCAAGAAAGGGGCAAATGTTTCCATGAGCAGCTTGCATTTAGCTTGCTTAATTAATCAGATCTCTACTTTTTCCATTTTACATGCATGTGCTGTCAGTCTGCACTGCAGACTTTCAAACTTTGCCTGAAAAATTAAGAGAATACCCTGACCGTTTCTAAATTATTGAGCTTGTCTGGTCAGGCCAATCATGTTTTTTCATCAGAGAGGAGTTAGAAAGCAAAGATGGGTTTGGGGCCGACCATCTGGAAAGCAGCTTTGCAGAAGAAGACCTGGAGGTCCTGATGGACAAGATGAACGTGAGCCAGCAATGTGCCCTTGCAGCTAGAGAAGCCAAGAGCAGACGGGGCTGCATTAGGAGGGGTGCTGACAGTAGAGCAAGGGAGGCGATTGTTCTCCTCTCAGCACTGCTGAGGCCTCACCTGGAATGTGCCGTGCCTGGTTCTGGGCTCCTCAGTACAAGAAACACGGACATACTGGAGCACATCCAGCAGAGGGCCACAAAGATGATTAAGGGACAGGAGCATCTGAGAACCGAGGAGATGCCAAGAGAGCTGCAGCAGTCTAGCCGGGAGGGCTCTGACAAATGTGTATAAATACCTGATGGGAGGGTAGAAGCTGGAGCCAGGCTCTTCTCAGTGGTATCCAGTGATGGGTCAAGAGGCAGTGGGCACAAATTGAAATACAGGAAATTCTGTTTAAATGAAAGAACACAAGAAAACGTTTTTACTGTAGGGGTGGTTGAACACTGGAACTAGTTGCCCAAGCAGGCTGATCATCTCCATCATCGGAGATGACATCCAGTATCTCTCTATGTCCAATGATGCAGATACTCAGAGTCCTGGACAACCTGCTGCAATTGCCCGTATAAGCAGGAGGATTGAACTAGATGATCAGAGGTCCCTTCCTGTCTCAAGCCTCTTGTGTTTTTATGACTTTTTTTTTTTTTTAAATAAAAGATGGATTTAATAACTTATTACTGTCAGGCTCTGCAGGAGGACTGCACATGTGTTATTTACAATACTAATTTCCTTCTGCTTAGTGTTAAATGGTGTTGAATGGCCTTGATTTCTAATAACCTTTTACAGGTTGGATTTCTGAGGGGTGAGGGGTAGTTTGTTTCTTAAAGAGAAGGAGTGTCACATGTACAGCAGATCTGATGAATTAGTTCAGTTCTGATTCGAAAACCAAAGTACTTCTGAAATTAAACTGGGAGCTATAAGACTTCACGAATTTCTGACATCATGCTTGGTGTTCATGAAACCTAATCCCTAGACAGAAAACCGGATATGAAGGTTGAGCTCTACCTGAGCAGTTCCTGAGTTGAAGTCCTTGGTACCTCACATCAGATCGTCCTGTGCATTGTTCTGTAGGTAGTATGTGAATGAACAGAGGTGAGCAGATGCCATCGATTTTAGCAAAAGGATATACTGAATACCAGGTTAAACTCCTGTTTCAGAGACTGGTATCACCCTGTCCAAAGACTGTTTTCAAACCTTAGTTTCCCTGTATATAAAAAGAAATCTTTAAATGAGTTTTGAAGTGCATCAGTTTTAACTAGCAGAAATGAATCGTCTATAACCACCCTTTTCCCAATATCTCTCTTGACTATGAAGGCCTTGAATTTATTTATTGTTTCAAACTTGCATTTTTCTGTACTCACTGCCAGTCTGAGTTTGTGTGTTTCTTGCACTCAATAGTTTTTGATACATCTGCCAATGATTGTGTTGACTTTATTGCAGAGGCCCAGCCCAATCCAGCTCTACTCGCCTCCTTTCATACTGGCACCCATCAAAGACAAACAGACAGAGCTGGGAGAAACATTTGGAGAGGCCAGTCAGAAATACAACGTGCTTTTTGTTGGATATTGTTTGTCTCACGATCAGCGTTGGCTTCTGGCATCCTGCACGGACCTTCATGGTGAATTGTTGGAAACCTGCATAGTTAATATTGATTTACCAAACAGGTAGAAACCTTTCCGTTTTACACTGTATCTTGGGCTATAGTTGTCATCCCTCACTCTCATCAGTTTCTTGCACCTCCCTTCTAATCACATTTCCTGCTGATGTGATCACGGTAATGTTACAGTGATAACCTCTCAGTTGGCACTTAGAAGAAACTTATAAACTGCAGAGGAAAAAGGTTACCGTGTTACACTTGTTTTACAAACGCTACCTACAAATCTTACCCTCAAGAACAACTGGTATGTTGCTCAGCTCATTCACTCCTCTTGCACGTCACTGCAATAGCAGTACTGAAAGCAGACACATACTTTGTCTGCTTCTTGTTAGTAAAAGGTAAGTTAGGCACTCCACAGACCTGTAAGAACTCTTATAGAGGGTAAGCAGTGAAATAATTACACAGAATAGAAATCTGAATGTTGTTCTCGTCCTACTTTTTTTTTTTTCTTCCTTAACCTCCAGGTCGAGGAGGAGCAAGTTGTCTGCACGTAAAATTGGTCTGCAGAAGCTATGGGAATGGTGCATCGGTATTGTACAGATGACGTCACTGCCTTGGAGAGTTGTAATCGGGCGGCTCGGCCGCCTGGGCCACGGGGAGTTAAAAGGTATGAAATGTCAGTGCTGTCACTCCCTGCGGTTTTGGAATGAAGACATGGCCTTAGTGTGCGAGCCAGAATGACTTACAGAATTGATCACGAACCTTTAAAAGCAGCAAATTGAGAGTGATGATCCTACCCTGGCACTGAATGTTTGTATTGGTTTGCATAAACAATGTCCTTGTTTGTACGCTGGGTTTGACATTGCTCCCTCGTGTCTTGTGGGCGTCGTGTAGATTCACTAGTACTTGCGCAGTGTGCTTCCAAGTGGAAGTCATGGGTTTCGTCACATGGTAGAAAAAGATCCGAACAATAGCTGTCCTGTCACAGAAATAGAAACAGGATTCAATTCTGATTTCTAAACTTAAAGTGAACAAACAAAAAAATCCTTGCAAAAAAAGTTACTGAACAAAAAAAAGTCAATCTTTTTTCTGTGGTATACAAAACTAACTGATAATCAGTGTTAATCAGCAAGAAGGTACTCTCGCAGCCTGCAAAGGGTTCCCAAGATTTAGCATTCCTAACAGCTTTATGGGAAGTTAACGGGAGCTCTGGAGCATTTTGGATAGAGGGTAGGGGCCGCCTTCCTTCACTTCAACAGTGGTTCCTCTCGCTAATTTAAATACATCCCTTCAGCATGTTTTGTTCCATTTCTAATGGCTGTGGCCACTCTTCAGGTTTTGTTTGGTAACTGATTGGAAGAAAATGGGATTCAGAGAGGGTGCTCTCAGTCTCCACCCGTCTCCTGAGTTGGAATGTGAAGATAAATTAGACAGGAGTATAAAGATATTTCATGAGTGTTTGTCCTTTTACATTAATAACTGAAGGAGACATGCGTTCCTCTGGTTAGCTTATTGTAAGAGATTCTGTATTTCATGAGATGGGAAAAAATGTAAAAGCAGTGCAGAATAAATAACAATTCAGTCTGAAAGCACAAAGAAATACTCTAGGGGAGAAAAAGGAGTAATTAAATGCCTTCTCTCGTACAGTACATGAAGGGAAGAAGAGCTGTTGCCTGCCCTGGTAGGGGAATTTGGCATCCATCACACACACAGGAGTTACATGGAACGAAGGCTGGAAAACAGATTAAGAATTTAATCAGCAGTTCCCTTCCTCTGTTTGGACACACGATGTCATTTAAATGGCTGAATGTAGTTTCTTGAATGTGTATCTGAACCTCCACTGAAATTTGCTTTATTTAGTGTATTTTATTCATAACATTCTCTGATGTTGAGTGTGTGAGTTCATCTCTCTTTGCTTATGTTTCAAGTATTCCAATTATGCTGCATGTTAGATGAAAGCAGATGTCCTTTTTGAAAAAAGAGTTGGTGCATTTCGGGAAAAGATTTGTATGTAAATAAAAAAACATTTAAAAAATCTTAAAGAACCCTTATATGTTGCCCTGTTCCACATCAGATAAGTGCCTCCTCTACCTTACAGGTAGAATGAAAGGCTCATTCTTAAAGAAACACATCATCTTCAGTGATTTGTCAGAGTGATGCAGTTAGCTCGTGGGAAAACCAACAAACTACCACAGAATAAAGCACAGTTCTGCAGTAACTGCCTGAATCCCCCGTCTGCAGAGCCGCACGCCTGGGGAGGCAGTCCAGAATAGTACAGTGTTAAAGAAAGGCAAAGTGTTATTAATATTTTGCTATTTTCAAGCAAGTGCTGGGTATTTCAAGGCCAGGTTGGATGGGGCTTTGAGCAGCCAGATCTAGTGGGAGGTGTCCCTGCCCATGGCAGGGGGTTGGAACTAGATGGTCTTTAAGGTCCCTTCCAACCTAAACCATTCCATAAGTCTGTGATTCTATTTCAGAACTCCGTTCTATTCTATCATAATATTTATTCATTTCAGACTGGAGTATCCTCCTTGGGGAATGTTCCCTGCAGACAATCAGCAAACAACTAAAGGAGGTGTGCCGCATGTGCGGCATCTCATCAGCAGACTCTCCTTCTATCCTCAGTGCCTGCTTAGTTGCCATGGAGCCACAGGGGTCATTTGTTGTGATGCCAGGTAAATTTTATCCAACTATTTAAATGCCAATGAAACCTTTCTTCTTTTATCGTACTTATCACAAAAGCACATTGATTTTGGGAAACTTTTGAGTCCAACAAGAAGACCTTGACTAGCATGGCTAAATATGGTAGCAAATAGGTTGAGCCAGCACAATTCCCAAAAATACCATGAAGAGATGCTACACTGGGAATGTAGGGTCCTGGGGAGAAAGAGTACTGTATGCCACTGGCAAACTGATGCCCTTTTCCTTGGGGAGGTCGTGTTTTCAGGTAGACCAGTTCTCACCAGCTGAAATGTGATGTCGTAGATGCCCTCAGCAGACACTGTAAGAGTCTACAGTGTGAAAGAGTAGGAGTCTACGTAAATGCGAGTAAGGATAAACCTACTTGCCTTGTCATATGCTTAAGTTATTTAGAAAGATCTATTATAAGTAGCAGTTCACACAGGTAAGCTGAAATAACATTAAATTTTGAGGTTCCCTTTACTTATGTGTTGTATTACATAAGCACGTACTTTTTAATGTACGGGGTGACATATCCTTACAAACTACTCCGTTTTTTTAAGTTTAGAAATAAAAGATTACTACATGGAACAGAATTAAATGAGCTTGAAAATTACTCATCAAGTTGAATAGTTTTCAAAGCAGAGATTTTGTAACATGAGAAAATAGATGGCAAGTTCTGCTTTCTTCATGTCAACCAAAGTGGGATATATTTCATAATTATACAGATGTGTGTGTCAAAAATAAATTTAACTTGCTCATTTAACAAGTAAGTCTTTGATTTAGGGGCAGCAGAATGAAAGGAAGGGTGGGGCATTGTATGAGGATTCACATAGCTAAACATTATCTATACAAATGTTGATCTTAATTTCAAGCCCTTCTAGTAATTTATTCCTTTTAAGATAAGAACCTTTAAGCACATGTATTGGCTTGCGAACCCACACTAGATGCAGAGAAATTTAATTGAACACAGAACATGTATTTTGAAGGTGATGCAAATTAACGTCTCTGCCGTTGCTTCTTTTCCGGAAGATGCTGTCACCATGGGGTCAGTGTTTGGCCGGAGCACTGCGCTGAATCTGCAGTCGTCTCAGCTGAACACCCCTCAGGATGCCTCCTGTACACACATCCTGGTTTTCCCAACCTCTGCTACTATCCAGGTAGCACCAGCAAATTACCCCAATGAGGATGGATTCAGCCCTACTAATGGTAAGCAAGCACGTGTCTAGTGTGAGAGGTGGAATACTTGCGAGTGCTCAGCCGCCTATTCGGAACATCAGCAGAGCTGTACCACTCGTCAATAAAAAACCTGAGTGGACCAAGGTTCTCCCACGGACCCCGTACCTCCCTAATTTAATTTAAAGAGAACAGCACTGCACTTTGTAGTTACAGGACAATATACAATGTTTTCTCTGAAGTCTGTTTTCAGATAATCATACTGATTTATTCCAAAAGTGATATGGACCAATCAATACGCAAAATGGCACAGACTATAAAATGCTTTTTCTTGTTGCTGTGACATGATCAGGCCAACTTGTTTTTTAGAGTAGTGGTTCACTTCATGCCCTCTTGTGTACAGAGCTTGTGAGGAAAGAGGTACTTGTTGTAGAATTGTAATCTTCCCGTAAAGTAGGCAAAGACCAACCTGAGAATTCTCAATGTTAGCAGCCTGCTTTTTCAGGTGTATTTAACCCTACAGTTTGTGTCAGCAAGACTCTGGTTAATACTTGATATCAAGTAAGTATTTTCCTAACTGTTTTGCCATAAATCCTTAAAAAATACTGCAAAATAATTTAAACCAAGAGTAACTACAAACATTTACAATAGAAGTATTTTATGAAGAGGGACATTACAGTATAGAGAGGAAGAAAGGGCCACTATTCTTAATGAAAGAGTCTGCTTTGATCTGTTCCTCCTGGAATTCCAGTGGGCCTCACGGAAGGGAAGTTACCCCTCTTAATACGTCGGCTGCTGTCCTTTCAGGGCCCCAGAATCCTGACTGAATGCTCTGCTGACAAATATTTAACCTGCGTTAACCTGCCCTTTAGTGCTTCAGATGCTAATTAGAATCAGGTACAAGAACTGGCGTTTTCCAAAATGGTGTTAAATTTAATTTTCTTAACTCTGTTCTACTTAATGATTAAACTGCTTCCTATGCTATTAGCCATCTCATTTATGCTTTGGAGGCTAAGCAGAGCAGGACATTAGTTCTGTTTTGTTTACTGAGGTTGTAGGACAGAAGTTAATGAACTTAAGTTAATTCATTGCTCTTGCAATCCAGTGTTTCTCTTCAGAAGATGAAGAAAAACAACCACCTGCCTGTTTCACCACTAGGACTGCAGGTGAAATTAGTTCAAGACACACACATCCTTCTCCATTTTCATGCAGAGTAAATTCTTTTTTTTTTTTTTTTTTTTCAGAAAAGAGAAACTATTTATTATAATATGTAGAAACGCATGCCTCTTATTTAGGGCTCCATGTGTTTCAGTATAAATTTGGCTGCAATTCTAATTAATCTGGTTAATGCAGACCACTCCCGCTGTCCCTTTCTGTGCCCCTAAATGCACTTTAAATGTCATTACATTGTTTAAACATCTTTGCCTGCTGAGAAGCCTGGATAAGGAAAAACCCCTACAAACCATATTGTGATGCGTGTGATTTTATATTTATAATGTCTTGGCTTTCTGTCCTGTAAATCACTGGTGGCATCATAACCTGTGTTGCAGATGACTGAGTGACGGGATGTACTTCTCATAGAATGCAAACACAGTTTCACTGTATCTTCATGCCCTTCCCACATATTAACACAAACCAAATAAAACCAGCAACTTACGATAATAAAACTGTATTCAATTTCTGAGGGGAAATTGAAGTATTAAAAGCTGCGTTGTAGGGAATGCTGGTGCAGCATTTGAAAGAATCCCGAACGTACGTTGCCGGTGAGTGCGGCGCAGGCCGTGCTGCCCTTGCTGCTGCTGTGAGCGATTGCCCCGAGGCTGCTAGCGCGGCTCCCGGAGCGTTTTGAGCCAGCGTGCCAAAGCGCTGGTGTGTGCAGCACCTGCCCAGAGTAACGTACGTAGGTTTGTTTAATGTATTTCAAGTATCTTGCTAATGGATTTCTGTGAGCAACTGCAGAGAGGTGTCATTTTTTCTGTTACAAAGTTCAGTTTGAATTTTTATGAAGCCGGTATGACAGGATTTTTTTCACTCTATGACCATTGTTAAAATTCACGATTTTAATAGCTGTCTGCCAACTTTTCCTTTCAAGTCTGTGCAGTTGCAGTCAAAGGTACTAAGAAGGATTAAACAGTAAAGTGTTTATCTCTGCTTTCATCTATCTTAGAGTATGTAAAAAAAAAAAAAAAAGAAAAAGGAATGATAATACATTAAAGGGAATGGTAATAAATTACAAAGATTTCTTGACAAAAATGAGTACAGCACATTGGAAATTTTTTCTTTTTTTTTCCTTCTTCAGATGACATGTTTGACCTCCCGTTCCCAGATGACATGGACAATGACATTAGAATTTTAATAACAGGCAATCTTCACTCTTCACCAAATTCCTCGCCAGTTCCTTCCCCTGGATCACCATCTGGCATTGGAGTGGGATCTCACTTCCAGCATAGTAGGGTAAGGCTGTAACATTTTAGGGTGTATGCTACTTAAAATAAAACACAAAAAAGACCCAAATCCTCCAACAAAATCTTTTTTTTCCTGTAGATTCTCAAACATAATTAGGTCAACGGCAAACAGAAATTAAGGTTAAGATTGAAGGTGCTGGTTAAATACTATTGTAGAAGATGTCTCTGTCTTGACTATTTACATCTCTAAAGTTAATTGTTAGTGTACAAGATAATTGAGAGGAAGAGAGGAGGAGGAGAGAGAAGCTTTATTTTCATGTGGCAGAGCCATATCTAATGACCCTGTATAAATTTCATCTGTACTCATCCTTTTTTTCTGGAAAATCATATGGAGTGTCCCTGGAACAAAGTGACGAATCTTTGAGAGAAAGGACGGTGTGACAGCTCTGTTCACATGAATTTCTAGGGGAGGCAAGAAGGGAGATAATTCTCCTAATAATAAAACCCTACCCATAGAAACTCTGCAGGTGCTGGATGTTTATGCAAATTTTGTTTTCTTAGTAAAAATTAGCCCAGAGCACATAGTGTTTGTAAGTTATTTTTGTTTGAAGTGGCTTTTATAAAGTTGGTTCCAACACCAGTGATTACTTAAAATGCAAATTATTTTTGGTAATTCAAGGGGGTTTTTTTGAATCAGCTTGAGCATAATTTGGATCATGTTCGATGGAACTCTTTTACTCATACATTTAATTGTGTAAGAGACTTAGCTGTACTCTTAAAATGCTTCCCATCACAGGTATGCAGAAGTTTGACGCTTCATAATTTCCCGTGGAGAAGTTTTATTCTAGAAATAGTACATTTAAAGCAGTAGCATGTTACTTCTTTACCAAATAAGACACTATTTTATTAAAGAAACAGGCTAACTTTTATACAAGAAACAGATAACCCCATGCATTTAAAAGTTCTGGTTTAGTGATCTGTAATAATTTTAAGTAACTGGATTGGGATCTGGGACTATCACTGGTGGCTTTAAACAGTCTCAAGAGAAACTATAAATCTGGTATGAAAGGAAGTACAGAATAGATACTTAGAGGAGGTATACGTACAGCTAAGATACTTGCCCGTGAATGATGCTACTCATTCAGCCTCTGTAACAAAGCCCTGCACTTTTCTAACTGTAAATCAGATATCTTAAGAAAAGAATTCTCGCCCCCTGAAAATGGCTAAATGGTGTTAGTTGCACCACTCGGAAGGAAGAAGTCCCGCCTGTATTTTTCTTGCAACCTCTGGCAAAATGCTTCAATGGTCAGCTCAATACAGTCTGTGAGAGAAAAATTACTCGTACATCAGCCACAAAAATGCTGATACTGTATTTTGTGATCTCAGTACACAACCAACTTATCTTGTGCTAATATTCCAACCCACTTTTTCAAAGGCTAAATAATTGCACATTACTGTCACTTGGTTATTTCAAACTGGTATGTGGGCAAATTCAAAGTTCTAAATTCTGTTACTAAACCCTCCAGCCATAAATCGCAACTCATCACTCATCACTCATTTCTCTCTCTTATTTAGTTCATTCAACACTATATTCTGTACCCCTATTCTGTACCACTTTTAGAAATGCATTTACAAAACTTATTCTCAATGGAACTCCATCCAGGTGGCTTAAGACCAGCACTGAAAGGTTAATGACCAAAGAGCTTAGAGACCCGAACAAGCCATTTCTAGATGAACCTGTCATAGTAATTCAGTTTAACCATTAACAAGGGCCTAGTAATTGATGTGTAATTTTTGGTTTTAAAAAAGCAACAGCGTGTGATCATTACCTTGTGGGTCGGGGAAGGTCAAGCCTTCGTCCATGTAACCCATAATTGATTGCTGCAGTTTAGCAGTGTAAGTCCTGATTGCTCAGCAGCCAGTTTCAAGGTTTGCTCTTAGGCTTTCCGAGTGCCCACAGCCAGGTGAGCTGCAGCCTTCTCCGAGCTTTATGGAGTGTTTAACTTTCTTTGATTCCTGACCAAGATATTACTCTTGGAGAAAGACCTGCTTGAAGGACTAGCTGTGAAGGCTTTGTGATTAAGCCGGTTTCTGTGCAGTGGAATATTTTTTTTATTTTTTTATTTTTTTTAACCTATTGACTTAAAAGATGTTTATGGATTAAATGAACTGCTATCCCAGTTCTTCTGGGATGTTACAAACTAAAATACTTCACAGGCATCTCTTGGGTTTCTCCTCTATGAAACAGAATTAAAAGCAAAGTAATTAAGGGTGTTTCCAAAAAAACCCAAATGCATTTAAAATAGGAATGTACTCCAGAATGGAATGGCAGTCACCCTTTCTGATACCTAAGGAGACCCTTGTAGGTTTGGTAATGTGGTTCATGAGAGATAAGGATATGTGTGTATGTTTATAGATACACACACACACACACACACACAGGATGAGGTAAGAAAGCTCACACCAAGCGTTCCTATCCAACAGCCTCGGGTGTGGAAGGTGCATCTAGGTTTTACTGTACAAAAATAAAATCACAAACATATATGCTGACAGGCAGCAAAGTCTGATGAAGTTCGTTTTACAGCTGGTTTCTCGTTGTTCAGCTCTATCCTCTCAAATAAATCTTTGCTCCATATCTAAGAATATGAGTAACTAATACTGCAAAAATACAGTATATAAATAAATGAATAAGTGATATAAATTGAGAAGCAGGACAGCTGTTTCCTTTTCTCCATGTTTCACCTGCTTGGCAGTACAAATACAAACAAAGCATACTATCTTCTGTCCAAGTGTCCACAGCAAGGAATAGCAAGTGTAGCATTTTTTTTCTAAGCTATCAGTGTAACTAACTGAAGAAGCAAGCACAACCAAACATATAAAGACGCAGATTCTCTCTGTTCTTCCATATTTGAGTGTGTAACCCAGCCTTCTACTAGCTGAAGCCAGGAAGATCTGCAGTGCAAACTGCTGTTTTCAATATGTATAGGAAAAACCTCATGGCTTTATAAACTCAAATTCAGCACTGGTCTACTCTCTGATGCACATGAGAAGCTGTTCAGATTCATAGCCAGTACCTCTGAGTTACTCTGGAGCATCCAATTCCACAGGTACTCGGTTCAATTTACGAGGTTAACTTTTTGCTGTTTGGGAATCTAAAGTGGTCCTGGAACGTAAGCCTGGAGAACCCAACAACAGGGGATAAAGAAGGGATTAGACAACTTTGACTAAGATGAATGACTGAAGGATAGCTCATTAATAACGAGACTTGATGCTTAGAGACATGGTTTAGTGGCAGACCTGGTAGAGTAGGGTCACTGGTTGGACTAGATGATCTTAAAGGTCTTTTCCAACCTAAACAATTCTATGATTCTAAGACAGAACTGGATTAAATACTGAGTAATTAGTAAACAACATTAATATTATTGGAGTGGGATGTAATGACATAAAACAACAAACCTGCCTTTTCAACTCTTCTTTCAGAGCCAAGGGGAACGTCTCCTTTCCAGAGAAGCCCCTGAAGAACTGAAGCAGCAACCTCTTGCTCTTGGATACTTCGTATCAACTGCCAAAGCTGAGAATCTTCCGCAGTGGTTTTGGTCATCCTGTCCTCAGGCACAAAACCAGTGTCCCCTCTTCCTGAAGGTCTGTCTTGGTATCTTTTCACAGGGGAAGGAGAAGAAGAATTCTATTTATATCCTATGAATTTTCTTTGAAAACGTTGGCTTTGCAGTTTACCACAGCTGTGACAGTACTGGAAACAGAAATGCAATTTTAGGTTTAAATGTACTTAAGATAGCTGGCTATTAAAACTTAATTCTCTGTTCCTAAAGCCCTTACCTGAAAATGGAAAAGTTTGGCAGCTTCTAAATACAGAATCATCAAAGCTATGTCCGGTATTATAGAAGTGTCCCAGTTTTCATTTTCAGTCAGCCGAAGACAGGAGGAACATACCTTCCATTCTGCCGTAATCCAGTTATGACACATAGGTTAAAAGTTAGAAGGGAGAGTAGCGCCTCCAGACAGAGCATTTACTATCCATTTCTATTTCCCCAGTTGTAAAAGTTGCACAGGGGAGTCTGTAGTGTCAGAGTGAACGTGGTACCTTCCGCTGCAGAATCGCAAGCGCTTGCGAGATGTATACACCAGAACTGGTTCAACTATTAGAGATTCACAGATCCCTGTAGAGTGTCATGCAGCTTCTTATTTGAATAAATCAAAAACGTGAACCAGTGAGCATGGAAAGAAGATGAAAAATCTGCCTTGAATAGCATCACATAACTATTTGAGCAAACAACATATAGAATAATAAAGATAGTACCACTTACTCTGTAAGTTCCCATTTTAATTAACAAATACTAAACATTTTTGCAACTCTTAACTAAATTCTCTCATCCATATCTATCAGGCAAGAGTAAAGGTGTTCAGTATCTCAATTCTTTCCTCGTGCAAAATAAGCAATTTTAGGACTGATGTTAACGATTACTTGCAGTCAGCATGGCAGGCTTTATATTCAGTACAGCAAAGTACTGAACCTTATTCCTTACACTCTGCACTTTTCCTGGATAGATTTCCCTGAAGTATGCGCTTTTCTTTCAGCCTACGGAATGGAGATCTCAAAATAATATGAAAAATAAACTGCCATGATTTTGGAGCTAGAGATGAAGTTATTTTTTTTTGTGAATGAGTAATTCAAAGACTGTGTTTCAGTTCCAGCAGTAAAAACGTAGTCAGCAGAGCTCCAGGCAACTTCATGAATTCCTTCCGTAAGCTTATACTAGATTTGTAGTAGAGAGAAGGAGCCACCACCCCTCCCTGCACCACCACTCCCCAGCCCAACAATTGCTCTCTCAGATCTAGGCTGAATTAAATGTTTAATTTGACTTGGAACATACTGGTTTGGTTTGGACAATTTTTAATAAAAGCAAGGGGCTGAATTCATGCAGTAACTTGTACAGCATTCAGTGAGCAGGTGGTGCTGTCTCCTTTATGCTGCGCAGCACTGCAATTAGGAAACTTGTACGGCATGTGAGGCATACAGATTCAAGTCATCTTTGTCTGATTTGGATTAAGTATTTTTGAGCTAAAGAATTTCACCTCTAATGTGCGTGCCGTAATTGGAGGAGTATAAATTAGAGGTTTTGCCCCGGCAGGCTGTGTGGTGTATTAGGCTACCCACTTGAAAGGCTTGCATGGTTGCTCTGCCCCCAGCACATGATCAATATGAAATCCCTTTCCTTCTCCCGTATAAACCAACGTGGAAGCCTTGCTCCAGAAGGAAGATGAGACAGATGGAGACAGCGTACCAGCAGAGAGCCGGACAAAGGCTGCACCCAGTGTTCCGGTTGGTCATGCTGTCACCACCGCAACACCCCCCCTCTGCGTGGTACTCTGTGAGGGGTCTCCTCCTGGCAGAGTTTGAAGACTCAGGGTGGTTTGTTGCTGAAATACCAAAAGAACCACTGCCACATCCCAAGTGCTTCCCCCCATCGCTTCTTCCCTGACTCACATTAAGAACAGGATTCAGCATTCTTTTTTAAATGTCCTTGATTCCAGTCAAAAAGAGAAGTCAGTTTATTCAAAAATGTAATCATTACGGAACTTGGAAATACACATGGTCATGGTGGGTTCAACAAAGAATTGGCAACTTCCCATGTTGTCCTGAGGCAATTCAGAATATATTTGTTCCCTGTGAATCTTCAGAGGTACTTGCTATACAAAGAGCTAATCTGTGCTTTTTTCCTTTGCGCAGGCCTCATTACATCACCATATCTCTGTAGCGCAGACAGATGAGCTTCTACCTGCCAGAAATTCTCAGCGAGTTCCTCACCCCCTTGACTCTAAAACTACATCAGATGTCTTGAGGTAACGCCTTTTAGGTTTTGCATTTCCTCCCTAAGGCTGTGAGGACTGAGCTCTGAAATTTCAGCTTTTCGTTTCAACCTGGCAAAATTATTTCTTAGCTTTGTCAGCAGTTATAACTGCACTGTGCCTCACGTGTGTGTCTCAGAGCAGTGGGCAACTCTTACTACAGCTGCTACCTCCACCACCAAAGAGCAGGACTTTGAGGGATATTCATCATCAGTTTTCCATACTACTAGACCAAGCTATGTAAAGAAAACTTAAACAGCTTTGCCTTACACACCTTGGTTTGCCTCCCAAAGATCGTTCTGTTTAGCTGGTGGCCTCATCTGGACTGTGTCAGTAATTATTTTTACTCACCAAACCAAACTGATTTACAGACAGTACTCTCTTGATAATAAAATAATCTTGATAATAAAAGTACTGTCTTGATACCAGTATCTTAGGAATTGGGATATAAAGGAGATGTTCTTCCTGAATCAGTACAGGGCTGTGTATTGTATTGTTCAAGATAACCAGAGGACTGTTTGCCTCCATCCCACCTGTTGGGGGCTGAAAAAAGATGTGGTTTATGAGACAGCATACAGGGTGGAACACACCAGCGAACAAACATGTTCATTTACCCAAGTAGAGGATATCAGCAGGAAGCATGAAGAATAATCTGATCTAAGAACATTGGTGGTGTATGTATTAATCTAGAAGATGTGAATTTGCATGCTCTTAGAGGACTGAGCTGTCACAGCTGTCCTGGGGTACTGCTGTCTTTGTTCTGAGTAAAAGGATGATGCGATGCACAGGGAAAGGCCGAGATACAACAGACACAAGTTACAACATGAGAAATTCTAATCAGATACAGGATCACACAAAAAGTGTAACCAAACACTGGCACAGGTTGCCCAGAGAGGCTGCAGAACCTGTGTCCTCAGAGGTGTTCAAGACTCAAGGCTTTGAATACAGTGATATTTGAACCTCTATGGTTCCATCATCTCTGCCGTGTATTGGGGAGGGCCTGTGTTCAAATTGCTTGGTTTGAGTTCAAACATATTTAAAACTAAAAATTCGTGCTTCCCCCGACGCCCTTTTCAGTGAGTTTCCTACTTTGCCAATGCCACCAGCGTTAATACAGCCAGCCACTCCTCCTGACATTGTATCTCCAGGAAAAAACAGAGATAAGTTTAAGTAAATCTTGAAGAAGGAAAGGAGTAAACAATGTGTTTCGTTTCTCTCTGCATTTCTCTTCTGCAGGTTTGTCTTGGAGCAGTACAATGCACTGTCCTGGCTTACGTGTAACCCTGCCACTCAGGATCGCAGCTCCTGCCTTCCTGTCCACTTCGTGGTGCTCACTCAGTTGTACAATGCCATCATGAATATACTTTAATAGATAGAAAAGCACTTGTTCTTCTGGCTTCTTCTCCCCTCAACCTGAGAAACGTGCCACAGTCTGCAAAGATCACGATTTTGCTTCTCTTCAGACCAGTCCTGTGCTGTGCTTCTGTTCCTCCAAAAGCACATGTGAATTCTGCAGTGTTCAAAACTAAACTACCCATTAACATCTCTGGCAGCTTCAGTCCAAAATCTGGGAACATCCAAGAAGAGTGAACACAGAGTAACCTCAAGCCAGTGTTAGTTTGGTGGCCCAGTAACTACTGGTCAGTGTGATTATTTTTTTTTAATATTTTATTTTTTTAAGGAAGACTACAGTATCTTTTTGCATTAGGAACTCTGATAAACAACCAAGAGCAGTTTCAGCCCTGCAAGTAAAAATACCTTGTAGTGACCGGTTTGGGTTGTCCAAAACATGTTTTATTGTTTGATCATCGTAAACTGGGACTTTACAGCAGAAACAAAAACCAAACCCACGCAGATGTAGTCTGGTATAAATATTGGAGTTTTCCGTCTACCTGGAGTTCCTGTCAGAGTGGATTGGGATGAATGCATGCATTTGTTACCTGTCCATGTAGTTATGAATGGTCTGGAGATACTTTATTTATTTTTAGGTTTGGGGAGGGGAGGGATTAAATTATAAAGGACCAGGAACAGTAGAGTATCTTAAAAATCCAGCTCCGTTCCACTGTAGGGTTATTTATCTACATACCTCTCACTCTTCTGACCTAGAAATCAAAAGTGAAGCTAGTAACAATCAAAGTCCAAGCTGGGAAGGGAAGCGTATTCCGGTAAGGATATACGTGTATTTCAAGGAATTCTCACCTGCATTTAGCCTGGTTAAAGCAAGAAATGGCCAGTGTTTAATGAAGGATAACACTACCTAATGGAAGAAGAGTGAGTGAGAGGTAGGGAGGAAAAATACTTTAAAGCCCAATGTAAGGGCAAATGGAAAGTGGTAAATTAATCTATTGTAGAGCTATGATTGAAATATATTTCCAGTAAATTTAGTGATGCTAGAAAACTATTTACTGAAACCCAAGTCGCCCTTTAATTCTGGGCAGACTCGTCCATGTACATATCCAAAAATATGGTTTTTGTTTACACTAAATCAGTTACAAATCTGGTGTATTTTTTCTGACTATAGGAATATTATTTCAAAGAAATAATTTTTAAAAATTATATCATTAAATTAGTACTTGAAGTTATACCACTGTGGTGGAAAAGTTACTTTGTTTAGTAAAATGATTGCCATTTTAAAGGTTAATGGCTAATTGAAGTATTTTTATGACTCCTTCATTCCAGGCTTCAAGGGGTTTATATTTAAACTCCATTTTCTAGTGTTTGTTGTTGCACTGTGCAGCAGGCATGGACTGCCTTACGTGAGGGGTCGGGCACTTTGATCAGGCTGTGTGACCTAGTTATCTATCTGTGGAGAAAAAACTACAAATTTTAAAGTTCTTCCAAAAGACTTTCATGTTCTGGTTAAAAAAAAAGAAATTCTATGATTTTAAAAAGTATTTTTCTTGAGATAATGTAACATTTAAAACAAATTATATAAAATAATAAAAAAAAAAATTGCTTGTGTAATGAGAAGGTGAAGTCAGAGAAGTAACCTGTAAATGGATTATTTCATTCTCTGCACCAAACCTCCCATGTGGGTATCCTCTTTGCAATGTATAGGTTAAAAAAAAAAAAATCTGATATCAAACCATTTGTATCTAATGTGTACAGTGTAAAATTGACTTTAAAAATATTGCAGTACTATTTTTTCTTAATCGGAAAAGAAAATTCTCAAGGCCTTTTGAAGAGCATAAAAAGATGAAGATTGTAAACTTGTATAAAAAAAATCTAACTTGGGGAGGAAAAAATGTAAAGTAGACATTTGTAATCTTTTACCATTGGGGGTTATTTGTTCCCGGGATTCATCTGAACTTTGGATTATTATTTTGTTTGTTCTTTTTAAATGGGCCGTTTTTATCCAGGGGCGTTTCTTCCCCAGAAACCTGGTTCTAAGCAAAAATTAAGAATAAAAAAAGGGCAGCAAGGAGTAGTTTTCATCTGGTGTCTTTTATTTAATTTTTTTAAGTTAAGAGAAGCTGGTGACATATTTATACGTTTTTGTGCAAAATAAATGAATGGCAATAGATTTTAAAGAAAAATCTTATGTACTTCAGTGTGAAAAGTTCTGTATAATATTTCCCTTAAATATGCATTATTTTACTTGTGAGTTTTTTACTGAATTAATCTGAAATGTACAAGCCCTGGCTTTCCTACAGAGTGAAGAAAGTTATTTTATTTTTTTTTTTATTTCTAACTTTGGAAATTCATGCCTAAATCAGAATTATTATTACAGTTGTTTGAGCTAAAGGGAGAGGGAGGGGGTGGGGAATGTCCAGCATGCTTGTATGTATATTTCAGAACCTTTTTTAAATGTAAAAGCTGTACATTTCTGGGGAGTTCTGAATTTCTTTTTGTTTTTGTTTTTTTTTTTTCTCTGAGCATTTTGCAGTGAGCTTCTTTTATATATAGCCGACAATTTGAAAGAAAACAAAAAAAAAATGTGAAGTTCATTTTAAATCTACAGTATATCGCTGGTACAATACACTAAAAAAGACTTTGATAAAAAGAAACAATAATAATAAAGACCTCCATTTTAAATGTCATTCATATATACCTTGTGGATGAGAGCTATATACTTTTACACACTTTTTTAGATGAATAAATTATTGAATTACTGAAACTGTTGGTGGAGTTTTATTCTTGTATTTCCTTTAACATTACCTTTTAGCATTCCTAGTGAAGGAGGGCTTGCGTTACAAGGTATACATTCCATGTGATATGAATGGAACTGAAATTAATTTAAAGGCTTTGTAATATTTATTTAGTTCAGAGACACGCACTGCTGTCTCCCCCCAATTAACCCAGTGCCCGCCTGCCTTTTCCATGCGCTGCCTGTCGCTAAAGCTATAGCTTTGTCGGGATCCCTTTCAGAGTAGTAAGGCTCATGAAAATGTATAAAGGTTCACACTGCAACAGTACTTTTCTTTAAAATTGAAATCAAAGCAAAATAGGATAGTTACTCTATTTAAAATCATGTCTGTTGTGAGAGGAAATTTGGTGCCGCAAATGGAAATGCTGAGATGAACAGATTGAAAATTCTGCCAAGTGGGGTGGGTGGAAGCAACGTGGGAGAACGCGCTGACACGTGAGCAGTAGCTGCTTTACGTGAGCAACTCTGATCACAGGAGCGTCATCAGTTACAGATGAAACTTCTCTGTGGACAGCAGGCAAGTCTTTACCAGGAGACTTCAGTGGCCCGTCAGCTGTGTAACCTCCTCCTCCCCGCAGCGGGATTACAGACAGGGCCCTCAGCCCCAGACAAAAGAGGAATACGAAACCAGATCTGCCGCTTCGGGTTGCTCGGAGCTGCTGTACAATCTCCATCTTGGACGAGCTGAAGACTCAACTGGACACGTCCTTGAGCAGCCTGATCGAATTATTTGACCAGGGGCGCGGTGGACTGTTGGACTGCAGGAGCTCCCTTCCAGCCGAGACATCCTGTATTCAGCAGGTTCATTTCTAAACACAGACGTGCAAAGTAATGATAAATCAACAACTAGACTCCCAGCCCGTTCAGTGTGCTACACCTTAACAAGACCAGAGGTCTATTTTGCATTTATCTCCCCTAAGAACAGTTCTGGAAAAACTTAAAACAGAATCTTCAGATAATATATAATTTTCTGTACTTGACGAAGTGACAAATCTGTGACCTCCCTACATACATTTTGAATACCATATCCCCTGCTTTACTCTTAAACAAGAAAAAACAACAGCAAACCACAACCTGCCCCTTCCTTTCTTTCCAGTTGTAACTACACCATCAGCCGTGGCTAGCCCGTGCTGCTGGTGGTGGGAGCCATCTATTTTCAGCCGTGGTGGCTGTCAAAATGAGGAGAGGGAGTTTCTGCAGACCTTGGAACTGAGCTTTGCAGCTCACTGTCTTGCAAAGTACAGTGAAAGAGCTCATTTTCCATGAGGAGCCGGAGCCCACACTTGCATCCAGTCACAGCTCCTGTGACCCTATCAAGGAATTGCCACTGCGTCTCATGGCTGGGTTACTGGCCCCGTGGGATTTCCTCCGTAGCTGTTGTTTCCAGCCCACTTCAGTTTTGGTGCATCTTATTCCTAAATTTAAAGTTATATAGTTACAAAAATAGTCCCTAAGACTTTGCCTTTTTTTTATGTTAAGACTTTCAAGCTTGTATGTTTTCATTCACTTTACTGTTGGTAAATTCTTTAAAAATGACATCATTGTTCAAGTTCTGACAGAATAGTTACACGTCAGTCTTCCATTGTGAGTGCTGTAAGTAAAGGGAGTTACTGCAGAGCAGTATTTTTCAACTGGAGATTACTTTGTGACTAATTCATTGGCTTTAAAGACAAAACCTACCAATTAAATATTCTGTTCCATGAGGACTGTAAGGAAGAATCGAATGAAAACTAAAATCTCAGTTGATTTGTAACAATAATGCGGTATTTATGACGTGGGTACAGTACTGTGCTGGTGGTCTCTAATACCAATGACGAAAAATTTTTTAAAGATTACACTGACGTTAAACGACTCTTTCCAGCTGCCATTTCTATTTTTGGCAGAACATGATGGCCACCTGAAAACACTTCAAGCACATGTAGAAAGCATCAGAAGTCATGAAAGTAAACATGGGGTTTATGGTCAGTCTCTCACCATTTACAGTGGAAATGGAAACAGCCCTGAGATCCCAAAACAGGAAGTCTTTGGTCTTTAACAACAAAGCGGTATTTATAAAATTATGCTGCTTCCACTTCCCTATTTTGCAACTGAACCTTAACACTCTAACGAATGTTTATGTGGGCAGACCCTGTTTTATGCTTAACTGACTGCTCCTCTACCAGGTACCAAAGCAGCAGTCCCAGTCCCACAGGGCTTTCCAGGGGACGTATAAACCTCAGTGCTAGGTTAATGAAACCTGAAATACTCTTCAAAAACCCAAAACAAGATGACACCAGCTTCTGTGAGAGGCCAGCCCTGAACGCAGCCTGCCCTCAGCTGCCTCTGACTGCGACCCACCTTACCGATCCCCCCGCTCAAGTCAGCGTTCAGCCTCCGGGTCTGAGACCGCTCAGTCCACCTCAGCTCTCGCTCTGGTTCTCCACTGGGACTCGTCAGCCAACTTGCAGTCTAACCAGGCTATAAGCGTATATAATATAGCTTGTATAAGCTATAAACATGTAATACATGGTTATTTATCTGTATAAGCGTTGGCTTTTTTGCCTGTAAGAACTACTTATTAGAACCTTTCAGAATTATGATACCATTAAAAAAACAAAACCAAACAAAACAACGCTTAGCAGCAAGGCCCCTTCTAGCAAGCCAGCGTGGACACTGTAACTGCTGGAACTTACTACAAACTCTTTTAGAAGAGTATCTCTCGTGGTCCTGCAACAAGAACCAGAAGCAACACCTGCCAGAATTCACTGGCTGCCTCTGCTTGCTCCCCAGAGCCTGGGTCAATGAAAGATGGCATTGCCAGACTCTGACGTGGATTTGCGGACGCTGCAACAGCCTCTGCTGTTAACACCTTCTCCGCTCCCAAAAGCCAGGTCTCATTTTTCAGTTCCTAACCAACCTTCTGGTTCCCAGCCACCTCCTCTACCTTCCCATCCCAGGAACACAGTTTCTGTCCTACTGTGTGTGTGCCTTTCTCTGTTTGACGGACAGTCCATTTCAGAAATGCCTGCTTCTGCAAGAGAATTGTCATCTACGCATCAACAGCACCTAACGGCACAGGCAGGGACACTCACACCAGCCGGGTCATTTTAAAAGACACAGACAGGCCAGCAGAAAACTGATTCAGCCCACACGGCAACTGGAGCAGGCCTAGGACCTTCACCAAAGGAATTTATTTTCCTTACACGGTAAACTAGATGTATGTTTTAGAAAGTCCTACCAGCCTGACACTCTCTTTGTTTTTATTTAAATCGTATGCCATTGAGGAAATATCGAACTAGTATAAATCTAGGAACAAACTACATTCTGAACTGCATCGCTGCTACCTCGAGTTTTTTGAGAACTTCCTGCCAACAGATTCCAATATCCAGAATCCCAATTAAAAAAGGAACACACCCACCCACTCACCCCTGTGCAAAAAGCTCCCAGGTTCCTGCGAGTCTGTAAAACCTAATCCCACAAATGAGGGGGCGGGGGGGGAATCTTAATGTTTTAACTTTGCAGTTGGGTGAATACTTTAAAAAGTCTGTTTAAGCCACCCATCTTTTTTCAGTTATCTGTGATTTTCTGCAGTCAGTGACAGCTGTGACACGTCACATTAATCACATCGATTATAGTCTCTGTGCCGCGGCGGTCTCCCGTGTTAGTAAGTCACAGTCATGTCCCTTGTCTTCCAGCAGGTGTCACGGTTTGATGGCAAATGAAAGTACAGATTTTAAAAAAACAAATGAAACTACACACATCTACAGAGCTGGATCATTAAAGGTCAACCACGCGCGCAGGCGTGGGTTCATTGGTCAAAGTGCTCCACCCCTACTCGTAATCAGTTTCGGTGGTAATTTCATTAGTGCCTGGGGAAAAGCCAAGTACAAGAGCAGCGGGCGATGGGGTAAGGTGCGTACGGCAGGGAAGGAGAGGCGGTTAATCCCAGCAGGGTAATGGCCCGTAGAAGTGCTAAAAGAAGGGTGCTGTGAGCAACTCCCCTAGCTGCTGGGTTAAGCGGCATTTTAAAGTTAGAAGTAATTGCCCTTGTATTTCTTTCCCCGTTCAAAAGCCGGGAGCGTGTGGAGAAGGCGTTTTGCTGCAATGACACACACTAGTGCACAACTGGATTGTCAAGCAACGGACAGGAGAGAGAAAAGAAACCTGAATGGAACACGGAATAGGCCGGAATAGGCAGTGTTCAAGCCTGGTCTCAGGGTGACTTTAGACATAAATAACAGGGAGTCCAAGTGGAAAACAACTCGCTTCAGAGCGGGCCTGTCTCATCACGATCCACGTTGTTCTCTATTGCAGCAAAATGACAGGGGGAGAAGGGACACCCCTCTTTGCTGCTGGCAGTGGAACTGGAGATTTCCCCCCATCACTTGTTTGCCCTTCTCTTAGCACTTTATGTTGCTGACTTGTTTCTTGATGTCGGGCCTTTTTTTGCTAATAAAATGTTGCTTCTATTTAAAAGAATCATTCTTCCTCTAGCACACTCAAGTGAACAAACAACAGTCTTACCACAAGGGCATTTTTGCACTGAGGTGGCAAAAACCTCCCTAAACAACCTCAGTTAGAAGCAGAGAGAAGGGGGGGAGGAAACACGACGGGGGAACGGGACATGGGGACAGACAAGCAAGGGAGAATAGTGAATTTTAATTCACCATTTTAATATTTCAACAACTAACCTGAGAAAAACCTATGCATAGAAAGTGGCTGCATTCTACCAAATGCGGGAGCCAGGCTTCATTTTCCCGAAATACCTCTGATTTTCCTAAGTTACTAAGGCAACTTAGATCGCTGAGTCTTCTGTCCATATAGGCAACAGAAACCCTTTGTTGTACTCTGTGGATTCTTGATCAGGGAGTGGGACTTAGGATGACCTTCATTACATTTGCAAGGTTCTCATCTGTAGGGTCCTCCGCTGCAATTGCTTTCTTGTTGCTATTGACACTTGTTGATTTATGTTCTTTCTAAATATCACAGCGTAAGAACCAAGGCCCAAATTAAGAGTCTGCCCTCCCTTTTGCTTAAAAACTAAGAACGGAAAGAAGTTTCTACCCAGGGCCATTGCAAAGGAAAACCTGAAAGCAAAATCGCAGTGCAAGTAAGAAAGTCAGAAACAGCTGGAAAACACGGTGGTTCAGTTCAGACTGGGGATCACACGGGGACTTGCACAGCCTGAACAGAACACACCCGCACCCACGCAGGCAGAGAGCTGTGCACAAACACACACGAGCAGCCGAGCTGCCAAGCCAAATTGCACTTGTTCTCTGCAGCCGACAGGCAAAGCCCTGCGCAGAGCACCAGGGCACACTGCCACCCCTCCCCTCTCTCAGGGTTCTGCCGGAGAGAAGCTGCTTCCCCTCCTGCAGTCCCATCAGACCTCTGCCGGCTCCCACCTCCCTCCTTCACACTGACATTTAGCGAAGAGCAGGGGAGTATTCTGCTGTCCCAGTTCCATAGGCTTTCCCGCCAAATCAGCTAGCAGGGCAAGCAGACGGCAGCCCACGATACCTGGGGAGGTGAGGGGCACTGTCACTAAGCATTAATACATAATCTCAGTACGCCTGAGGCCAAGCAGTTATGGAATGCAACCACTCTTCCAAGTTTCTCTGCAAATACTATCCACCAGTTCAGCCTCCTAGACAATGTATGCCGGCACTTGCTGCTGGCAGACCTGCAGTCTTCTGCTTCTCCAGAGCAACGGCTGTCTCTCTGACGCCTTTGCTTGATCTGCTGCTGTTCTTCATGCGCTGCCGCGGAGGGTCTGGCTTCATCTCCAACCTCCCGTCGGGCAGCCTTCTCATCCTCAGGCCAAAGAAACCTCAGCTCCGGGCCCCAGGGACCTCGGTGGCCCTCTGAGGGACTTCTCCCGGCAGAGCAGCCTGGCGGAAGCCACGTTGTGTCGTCCCCTTTTCTTGGGGCTCATAGCAGAGGAGATGGCACCCCTTCGGAAGGGGCGGGGGTCTGGGACAGGGTGGGGGACGGGAAGGAAGGGCTCACAAGACCCGCGGCCATCAACAAAATAATTGTTGATGCCGGGGAGATGGAAAAGGTGAGCCGGCAGGCCGGCCAGGCGCGGAGGGTAGGCCTCCCAGCTAGCGCCAGCTGCGGAGGCCGGGCCGGCGGTAGGGCGCTGGCCAGGCGCTCCTACGGCCCCGCGTCGATGGCGTTGTGGAGCGGAGCCCTGGCACGATGTAGTGGTGCCAGGGGAGCCATCCTG
>VFFE01007932.1:13436-27865 GCA_008921705.1 Burhinus oedicnemus
ACTGAGCCCAAGCCCAAACCCTGGGCTGCCTCCGCAGGGGCGCGAAAGGGCTTGTTCAATCTCCACTGCCTCACGAAGAACTATTTTATTATTATAACTTTTATTATTGATATTTAGAGCGCGGAGTCGAAGCTGTGAAAGGATGAGACCCCCTTTCTCTGTTCCTTGCTCCCTCCCCCTGTCAACTTCCAGTTAGTGGCGGGCTCTGTCCCTGCTAGAACTGAAGCCTCCTCTGGGGAACACGCATTGTTTGAGGGGGGGCTTTGGGGGGGTTATTTAAAATATGTCACAGAAAATTTAAGACGTTTTACAAATAATTTAAGCAGTAACTTATACCTTAGTGTTTTGTTTTTTAATTTTGTGGTGCTGCCGGGGCGGGGGGACGACCCCGGTGAGGGTTTGGGGTGGTTTGTCGGGTGGTTCCGCTCGAGCTGTTGGCGACAGAAAGTGGGTTCAGGAGTTTTTGGGGGATGGAGGGGAGGCAGCGGCGCGAGGGGAGGGCAGGGACCGGAGGCCGCTGGGGCTGGGGGAGGATGGGAGCTGCTCTGCCTGCCGTGGGTCCGGTTTCCACGCTCCAAAAGCTGCTCTGGTTTCGGGATCCTGTCTCCATTTCTCCCTCCCCTCCTGCCGATCCCGCTGCTTCTGCTGGAAAGCCCTGGCGGCGGTGGGGCTTCGGGGGCGGCGCGGGTGCTGGGGACGTTCGGTGGCATTTCAGGATGGTTGAGGTGACAGATCGAGGGCTTTTGGGGCCCCCATCCCCCCCAGCTGCTTTTTGGAGGAAAAGCATCCAGAGGAGCTGCCGGTGGCTGGCAGGGATGAGTGGTGCTGGGCACCCAGGGTCAGATTGTGCCCAAAGGCGCCAGGGTGGCCCCGTGGTGCCGCGGGTGGTGCCGCCAGCCCGCGTAGAGCCGGTTTTTTGGTGTGAAATGCGTTGGTGGAGGGGGTGCACGGGGGTTGGTCTGCGAGAGCAGCAGCGTGGCGCGTTCCCGGCTGGGACGTGGGATGAGACCGTGTAGGACGGCAGGCTGGAAGGGTCACCGTGACCGGCACAGCTCTTCCAGGGGATTCCGTAAAAGCTGTTGGCAGCCGAGCTGGAATCCCAACCCCTGGCCAGGGCAGCCGCACGAGTTTTGGTTGAACGTTTCGGGGAAAAAAAAACCAATTTCCTTTGTTCTCAGACTTCACTTTTCCAACTATCAATAAACGTACTGTCTCCGTATGGTTTCGTGAAACTCCTGTTCTACGTCAAGCTTGGTTTTAAGAGCAAGCGGTGCTGCCGACCCCCAACCTTGCGGTTTTGGGTACGGTTTTTAGGTTTCAGGCTCCCTGGCCTGTCCCTCGCTTCCCCTCCGCTGCTTTTGGAGCCTCTCTTGGAAGCGGTCTGCTCCCGGGTTGTTGGGCTTTGCAGCAAATCGCCCTTTCCGTTAATCACCGGGGAGCAATATCGGTCTTCAGCTGTCCCGGGAAACCGGGAGGGGATGGGGTAGAGCCAGGGGGGGGACTCCTGGCCCCCCCGGATGGTGCCCCGGGATCAAGCCGGTGTCCCTGGAGCCAAAGCACAAACCCGCTCCCGTCTCCCCTCGTTCGCTCGGGGCTGGCAAACCCAGGGGCGCTGCGTGGTCCCGATCCCGCCGTGCAGCCCCCGGCCCCGCCGCGCCCACGTGCGGGCTTCCCGCCGCGCCGCCGTCATGTGACTCTCGGGGAGGGGGCGTGACTGATCCCCGCGGAGTGACGGCAGGCTCGGCCAACCACGCGCGGCACCGCCTCCGCGCCCGCCGCGGATTGGCGGCCGGGCGGGCCAGTGAGGTGGCGGGGCGGGTGCGCGGTGAGGCAGCAGGGAGGCTGGGGCGGCAGCGAGGTAAGATGGCGGCGGCGCCGCCTGCCCTGAGCGGAGCCCGCCCAGCCCTTCGCCGGGACCACCTGCGCGCTCCCCCGGGGCCCCCCTACCCCGCACCGGCCGGGGAATCCGGTTGCCTTCCCGCCCTCCGCTCCGGCAGCGCTGCCTGGGCCCTCCTCGGGAGCTTCCCCTCACGCCCGCCGCCCGCGGACAAAATGGCGGCGCCGGGGCAGCCGGGCGGCTGCGACTGCGCATGCGCGGGCTATGGGCGCGGGGCGGGTGGCGGAGCACGTGCGTGGAGGGGGGGGAGCGGGGCCGGCACCGGGATGCACCGGGAGCAGGGATGGGCACCGGGAGCAGGGATGGGCACCGGGAGCGAGGAAGGGCACCGGGAGCAGGGGTTACGCACTGAGGAGCTGCACGGGGGCGGTGTACTGGGAGGAGGGGTCTTGCACTGGTGGCGTACTGGGCGGGAGAGACCCTGTACTGGGCGGGAGGGACCCTGTACTGGGCGGGAGAGACCCTGTACTGGGCGGGAGGGACCCTGTACTGGGTGCTGTGGAGTGGGTGAGCGCTGGGCCTGGTGGGGGGGTGGGATGTGCAGGGTTGGGAGATGGTGGCAGCTGAGGGAGAGGCCTTGATTCGGGGGACAGGTGATGCCAGGAAGGGATGGGGTTTGTACTGGGCATCGTGGGGTTGGGTATGGAAGGGAGCGTTGTACCCTGGGAGGGTACGGAGCCGTGGGATTCCTGCGCTGGGAGGAAAGGGGCCTGCACTGGGGTGGCGAGGGTAGGGGGGGTGCCTCTGGGATACGTATCTCCCCCTGGCCGCGATGCTGGCGGGCGGCAGCGCTTGTTGTACCCAAGCCTTGGCACGGCTGTTGCTGCTTGGTAGCTCAGGTGAGTGAGGTGCGTTCCGTTTTGTGCAGAAATGGGGTTGCTGCAAAGCTAAAAGTTTCCTCAGGCATTGGAAGAAACTGTCTCTATAGGAGCAACTTCATATCCTGCCTGTTCAAGGGGGTCAAAGAGTTTTATTCAGATGCATTAGCAGAGGCTGCTCGTCTCTCTTTTTACCAGTAGTTAGTTTCATTTCTCTTAACTGATCTGCATCTCTCGAGCAGGTGGTGGCATGAACAGAATTCGGATCCATGTTTTGCCGTCAAGCCGAGGACGCCTTACTCCCGTGCCGCGGCCGCAGGAGCCCCTGTCATGTGCCTTCACTCACCGCCAGTGCTCCCAGCCGCGGCTGGAGGGACAGGAGTTTTGTATTAAGCACATTCTGGAAGACAGGAGTGCCCCTTTCAAGCAGTGCAGCTACGTTTCAACAAAGAATGGAAAACGGTGTCCCAATGCTGCGCCCAAACCGGAGAAGAAGGATGGGTGAGTACCTCTGTCTCCTAGGTCTCTGGTTCTGTACCATATAGAATTAAAATGGGCAGGAGAAGGTCCTTCTCCTGATTCAGCTGCACTTACGTTGTCTCAGGCAAGTGACTCCCTCTTTCTGAAGCGTTTTTAAGCTAGAAAAAGACTCTGTGAGTGCTGGACGCTGCGTGGAGTCATCTTGGTCCTGCAGGACTGTCTGGCTGCTGCCCTTTGCCATCAGAAGGTGGCTGCAGTGATCCAGGTCCTTTGTAAGAGTTGTACACGCACCCACGCGGTGCCCTACCTCTGCTCAGCCCCGCAAATTTAACTTGCCGCTGTCTGTGCTTACCGATCATCCTCAGCACAGATAACTCTGGTCGTGAGTTGTGTGGAGTCGATGACCTCGTTTTGCTTCTTGTTCTCTGATGCATAAAATGTTCTGATTGCTGTGGATGGAAGGACCTAGAACAGTTATCGACGTTCAGTAAGCACATCAGCAAAGCACAGTTTCCCTGATGGAAGCATCGACCCGTACTTCATTCTCAGAGGTTACAGGGATGTGGACACTGGTAGCCGTCATTCTGCCCTTGGTCCCTCTGTGATAAAAAGGATCCATCCGATGGGGGCCAGCAGGCTCTGCGTGGAAACTAAGAGTCCAGTGTAAATGTTTGGAAGCAGAAGAGCTCACCTCAGTGGCTTTAAGTAAAAAGCTCCTTTTTCTCCCTGCTGCTGTGCCATGTGGCTGCCGGCTCCGGTGCCAGAGGTGGCCTTTCAGTGGTGGTGTGTGGTCTGCGAGCCGCCGGGGCTCTCTGGCATTTCCGAGCTGTACCTGCAGCCAGTGGCTCGCTCCGTGAGAGAGCTGTGGAGGGGATGTGCTTTCCAGGTGCCAGGAAACGTTTCTCGCTGTATCGCTTATTCGTTTTGCTGGCTGAGGGCTTGGAGTTGTAAGGAGCTTGTGATTTATTCCTGCAGCGCATCGTTCTGTGCGGAGCATGCCCGTAGGAACACTCTGGCGCTCCAAGCTCAGATGAAGAAGTCCAATCCTGGGCCTGTAAGCGAGACTCTCCTTTGCCAGCTTAGCTCTTATGCCAAAACCGAGCTGGGCTCCCAGACTGCAGAGAGCAGCCGTAGCGAAGCCAGTCGGATCCTAGGTAAGAATTGAAAGTAAAAACCGGTGTGAGAGGACGTGGAATTCTCTGTTTCGTGTGGAAATGCCAAGAATATCACTTCTTAAATCCAGTGGAAAAAAAGATCCCAGGGGTCTGTGGGTAAAAGATCGTGTTCTGCAAACCCTGGCGTGTCTCGCCTGCCACTCACTGTAGACAAGTTACACTGCCAGACCAAAATCCTGCAGGTTTTTTTCCCTCGCACTCGCAGAGTTAGCTGGTTTCCCTTTTTGCTGGGTTAGTCTCCAGCGGTGCCTGTCAAATGCTGGCTCGGTGCTGAGCTTCCCATCTCGCAGGGTTGCTCGGTGGGGCCAGCCGGCAGCTCGTGGTTCCTGGGTAGACAGGAGCGTCGCTCCACAGGAGCTGTGTGTTTTGGCTGTGCCGAGTTGGTGGGTTTCCTGTTGTTCCATGTCCCTTGCTCACACTGTGCTGGGGAGGAGAAGCCTCTCTTGGCAAGAGGCAGAACCAGTTCACCTCCGTGCGGCTGTGGAGCCGAGCTACTGGGGTCTCCGGCTGTCCTATGCCGGAGTGGTGAGTTCTAGGACATAGGACAGTGTCCTGTTGCTCAGAGCAAGTTGTCTTTTCAGACGAGGACAGCTGGAGCGATGGCGAGCAGGACCCTATCCCAGTGGACCAGACGTGGCGAGGGGACCCGGACAGCGAGGCTGACAGCATCGATAGCGACCAGGAGGATCCCTTGAAGTAAGTTGGATGCCGGTGGCTGCCGGCTCCTTACACACGTGTAGTGTGCAGAGCGTTTTGAGCTCCACGTGACACCAGAGGAGATGGCGGTTATGTTAGAGGTGGTGATATTAATGGTGCTGCCGCTGGGCTTTGTGCCTTGGTGAGTTGTTGGGCACGAATGCTCGCAAGTCTTGAACCTGGTGGTTCTTCTGGGAAGTATTTGATGGTCTTCCTCTTTCAGTGTTGAGTGGTCTATTCAGCAGCAGTTTCTGGGTGATCTCTTAACTTTAAAAAACAAACGAACAAACAAAAACCCAACACATTCACTATTTCTGCTCGTTGATCTGTATAATCCGGCCCTGCTCAGCCCATGTTTCTGATAACGTCTGCGTCTTTTGGTCAGAACAGCCCCGAGGGACCCTTACAAACTTCACCCTGTTCGTGGGGGTGTTTTTTCAGGCATGCTGGCGTATACACAGCTGAGGAGGTGGCTTTGATCATGCGAGAGAAGCTGATCCGCCTGCAGAGTCTCTACATTGACCAGTTCAAGCGACTCCAGCACCTTCTGAAGGAGAAGAAGCGCCGATACCTGCACAGCCGCAAGGGAGAGCATGAAGCCACAGGCAAGTACTGGTACAGGCAGTCACTGATCTGTATTCCTCTAGCCAAGGGCACAGTGCTTCTCTAAAACACATGTGGAATCCTACATTTTTATTTATTTTTTTTTTAAAAAAGGTGTTTTTTGCCTTTTGTAGAGGCAGATTTCAGAGCAATGCTGTTGCAGTAAGGGTGAAAATTACTGTAAGACTGAAACTGAGTTAGAGAAGGTATTTCTGTCTCTGGCCTCATTCCCGGAGATTGGTATCGTTTGGGTTAGAAAGGTTGCCGGATTTCTTTGCTCTTCAAAGTTTGCAGTGTTGTCAGGAAATGAGACTACAAAGTTAACTCTGAGACAAAAGTCCTTTTTTTTTTTGTGTGTGGGATTTCCTGTTTTTGGTTTTATAAACAAAAAATTTATTCATCTGTAAGGTCCTGTCTGTATCGGCAGAAGTTTGTGTCGGTAGTTACACCAGTACTACTGTAAGGACATATTCCTCCTTAGCACAGACACAGCTTTCTCTTGCAGAAGCACTTCTGCTTCGGTTGGAATTCTCTTGGAGGCAGGAGTTCGTAGTTCAGCCGAGGCAGAACCAGGTTGTATAATTGGTTTCAAGGATTGCAGTGCAAAGAATGCTTTCTCTAGCATAGTCTTATAATAGCTCATCCTGGAAAATGGCATAATACAGCTCGGTCCCAAGTAAAAATAACTGGAAGTTTGGTACGTAACAATTTTGTAGAACTCTTTTTAGCAAACCAGTAATAGAAACGCATATCCTGAGCGTTGCCCTGTAATTACAGCTGGGAGTGCTTACGGGAAGCTTCCAGAACTTGCACAGGAGCAAGCTGAAATTTGACAAACTTCTATTCTGCCTGCAGAAATCACAGTAGACTTTTGAGTGGCCGAATTATTTTAAAAGAAGTTCTAAAAGTATTCTGTCGGCCCAAATGCTCCTCACGTGCACGGAGAAGTTGGGATAAATTTTGGGATGGAATCCGCTTTGTCGTCTTCTTGTGTAACGGAAAGATGTGCTTCCTGTTTATACATGCAACTCTCACTGCTCGTCCACTCTGCTGTTGACATCTGTTGGAGCTCTCGACAGCTGATTTTGGCTCTCGGTACCCAAAAAAAAATGGAAGGACGTGGCAGGTGGGGTGGTATTTTCTGACCCCTCCTTCGCTCCCCGCAGGCAGCAGCCTTCTGACCGGCCCGGAGGGGCTGATGGCCAAGGAACGGGAGAACCTGAAGCGCCTGAAGTGCCTGCGCCGCTACCGGCAGCGCTACGGCGTGGAGGCCCTGCTCCACCGGCAGCTGAAGGAACGCAGGATGCTGGCGACCGACGGCACTGCCCAGCAGGTGAGTCCGGCAGCTCGGGGACTGGATCTGGCTGGAGTTACAGCCTTGCTCGGACGCTGGGTCTCTCCTCTCGTCCCTTGCGGGGAGCGATGCCAGGCCAGGACCGGATTGTCCCTTCTAACAACCTTTCTGCAGGGACATGAAGGTCTGGTCCTGGCCAGCACCGTCAGTATCCATGTGTTGGCTGAAACATTGGGGGTTCCTGGAGTCATGTTAAATGGGCACCAAAACTGCGAAAATTAAAAAGGGTGAGGTTGGAGAACTTTCCATTTTGAAAGGGAGGGCTCAGTACAAGGTAGCCTGATTTTCATCGCTGCAGAATGTGTGGAAAATACTCTTTCTTACAGTGGGGAAACCCAGACTCTTCCTAGACCTATGGGGACCCAAAGGCGGGCCCCTTCCATCACGCGTGAAACTAAATCTGAAGCTGTGTGCAGCGATTTCTTTGTAACCGTTTCAAAATTCAAAGCATTCCCTTAACTGACTTCTGAAAGTTGAGAGATAAGTCTGAGGAACCTCATTCTTTGAGACGTACTTCTGAGGTGAAGTTCTTCCTATTGCAATTGAGTCGTGCCTTACTATCTCAGCTCTGTTTAGTAAAAGCTTGAACGGGAAGGACGTAACGAGGAGCGAGGCTCTGCGGGAGTGGAACTGAGAGTTTGGCCTTGGCGTGTTTTGAAAGCAGGGCGCAAGCGTTGTGTAGCCGAGGGGGTTTCTCCGGAACAGAGCCGGATGAGACTCCCGCGCGGCTCTGAGCTCTTCTCTTGGACTTGCAGGCGCACACCACCCGCTCCAGCCAGAGGTGCTTGGCCTTTGTCGACGACGTCCGATGCTCCAACCAGTCCCTCCCGATGACCAGGCACTGCCTTATGCGTATCCTTTGATCTGCCTGTGCTGCCTCGGGCTGTGCTCCTGACTGTTTGCTGGCAGTTTGAAGTGTGTCTGATCCTCCTTTTTTTTTTTATCTTCTCTTTGGCCCTAAATCAAGGCCATCGGTTTGCCGTAGCCGTTGGTTTCAAGCAGGAGCCCAGAGGAAACGTCTCCCGGTCTGTTGGCGCTCCTGTCCCTGTGGAACGGCCAATTCGTGTGGGAGCGACAGAAGGCTGGGCTTGCCCTCGCCTTTGCCCGGGCAGGTCCCACCGCAGCCTTTCTGCGGTACGTTGGCTGATCCGGAACATCCGAATGGGGTGGCCAGTTCACTTGGAAGCGGCAGGGGAACCTCACGAAGCCCGAGGGAGACACGAGCTAGTTTCTGGCTGTATTGAAGTAGGGTAGAAGCAAATCTGCCTTCTGCTTGGCTACAGCTGCTGGGTGCCAACAGCCAGCCTGAGCAGGGTCTGCGAGCTCTTGGTATGAGTCCTGCTGGGAGGGGTGTGCGTAGGAAGGGGTGTGTGACTGCTGAAGCATGTGCTCAGTGATTTTTTTTTATTATTATTTTATTTTTTTATGGGAGGATCTGAAGGGGGGAGTAGTTCCTAGCCTGTTTGGGGCTGCCATGGACCAGCTCGGTCTCCTTTGACCCCCTTGAAAGGTTCACACGTGTGTGTGAACAGCCTCGAGCTGTTCGATTGCCCACAACAGCCTTGGCTTTTTGAGAGCCGGTGCTGAAATTTCCGCTGGGATCCCCCCAGCTCAGGGATCCACCGCCCCAACATGAGATCCACGAACCGAGCGTTGCCCCGGGTGCATCTGCGCAACTCTTGCCTAAGTGGGATTGGGTGGATGTGTCCGGGAGCAGGTTTGGATCGTGTTGGAGCTGCGTTAGCAGCTGTTGCTGGTGTGAGTCAGGAGAGGCTCCGGCGCTGGGTCCCAGAGCAGAGCTGGCAGCCAGGGGGAGGATGAGCTCTTTGTTTTGTTTGAGCTCTTTGGGTTTTTTTTACTGAAGTTGGCAGACTCGACTCCAACTATGCGCAGGGAGCAGCCCAGGGAGCAGGAAGCTGCCTTTGTTTCTCTCTAGTGCCCGTATACTTCAAAATAAAGACAGGATAAATACCTATAAAAGAGTTTGAGCGAGTTGCTGTTTGCAGCTGCCTTGCTTTGAGCGGGGCAGGCCGAGAAGGGAGTGGAAAAAGCGAGGTTTGATTTCCTTACGTCTGAGCTGTCAGCTGACTTTCACTGACACAAACAAGGTTTTACTTTGGTTAGCCCCGCTGAGCCGATAACATCTGCAGTCTGCTCTGCTTTGTGCGTTGTCGGCAGGCTCTTGGGCTTTGTTTGCTTTTCAGGAGCTGGACTGTTTGTGACAATGCATTAAAAGGGACCGAACCCAGCTGGGCTGTTGGGCTCCAGGTGGAGCGTGTGATTTTTGTCATCTTGGCAATCCGTGCTTTTTGGCTACCAAGAAAGTCAGTGCTTGATCTGGGAGTCATTCGGAGAGATTAAAATCTGGCTTCCCCACCCTGCTGTTCATGCAGAGACGCTTTCCTCACCGCATCTGCCCTCGAGTGTCTGAGAGATCTGGCTCCTCAGGGCCGAGCTCTGGCCCGTTGCTGCTAGCACGGATTACGGGCTCCCCACAGGCTGCCGGGAAGTCGTATCGACACATTCATGGCTCATTGCAGGGAGGAGAGGAGGAAAGGATGAATCTGAAACCTAGACGGCATAAGAAACTGGGTTAAACTTGACGCCTTTTGCCAGTTTGTGTGGGTTTGGAAGTTTGGGGTTGGTTGGTTGGTTTTTTTTCCCTCTCCCACACTGCGCGGTGTGAAGAGGAAACTGCGGCGTGAACCCCACAAAACGTGGCGAGCAGCTGAGCCGTTATTTGGGTGGGTTTGATATTGAGGTTTCTGACCCGGAAGACTTGAGCTGCGCCTGAAATCGGCTCCGGATCGTCACTTGCCTGGAGATTGTGCCTCGCTCTGCTGGCTTGGTGACACAACCTCAGCTGATCCTTGCAGCAGTAAGCAGACACGGTCAGTGAAGCGCTGGTTGTGCCGAGCCTCCGGCAGCCTCGGCGCCGGGTCCCTCTAGTTTTGCAGGGCTCTTGGAAGCGGACGGGATTCGGTCTGTAGCTACTCTCTGCTGGTGGATTGCTCCGCAAGCGCTGTGCCGTTGGAGCAGGGTTTTTGTTTGTGATTAAAGGCAGGAAATCCCATTTACACCTCTGGCAGGAATAGGTTTTCCATTGGGAAGGAAAATGCACTGGGAAGATAGAAATACCGGAACTAAACTCCCGGCTGTGGAAAAAGCATTGTGTGTGCTCGTATCTCCACTGCGTGTGAGATGTTAAGGCTTGTGCAGATGCCTTTTAAATGGATGTCTGCAAATAAAAGTAAGCCCGTGCATTTGTAATATCTTCCATCTGAGGATCTGCGAGTGCTTTACAGGGATCCAGCTCCATCTCCCAGCCCCCACTGGGAGGCTGTGGCTGTTGTCCCTGTTTTCCATCCTGCAAGTAATGTCACCCACGTCGCCGGGGTGCAACTCTGGAATCTGGACTCCTGATCTCGGAGAAGTGGATGGGGTTTTTACACCGTTTGCTGGCGGGTGGTGGGTGAGCGGGGAGCATTTATGCCTCTGGCTGCGTGTTTGTCTGCAGCTTGTCTGCTCTGCAGGTTTCCCTTGACCACATCTTCCCAGACATCTGTCAGGACACTAATCAGACTCTCTTTAAACCGTGTCAAGGCTCCGAGGAAGTGCCCTGCAACAAACCAGTGCCCGTGAGCCTCTCTGAGGATCCGTGCTGCCCGCTCCATCTCCGCTTGCCCCCACAGATGTACGTACCCGAGACGGTGCTGGCTGTCCCTGAGGAGCTGGAAGCTGCCCCCACGGACCTGTACTTGAGCGCTGCTGAGCTCCAGCCCACGGAGAGCTTGCCCCTGGAGTTCAGCGATGTAAGTCCTGCAGTGCGTGGTGGGCAAGCAACGCGTCCGGCAGCAAAGCTTCCCACGAATATTGCCGTTTTCATTACGTGCCGTGAAGTCACACTGAAATACTTGCGGAACGGGCTGCGGCGCAGCAGAGCCGCTGCTCTCTATGTGGGGCACGCACGGACGTCACCTAAAGCACTACCTCCCCAGCACAGATAATGTAGAATTCTTTTTATTCTTGCTAGCTTGGGGAAGAAGAGTCTCTTGAAAGACGTGCAGGAATGCCAAAGGTTTGGGAGATGTTTGTTTCTCTAGGGTTGGTGACTGCTCCTTTAGAAGGGCTATGCTCTCATTTAAATCCGTATTTAGGGGCTTTTAAAAAAGAGGATTTTTTAATTTATTTTTTTTTCCCCTCTCCCATGAGGATTTTAATCCGCAGATTATTCTGATGTCCTGCATGTATGTTAAGCCTACATGCTTAAAATCCTCTGAAATTTGTTTAAACCAAAAAAATACCGTGGTCGTTTGGAGCTGCTCCTCTGAACGAGGTGTCGCTTGCTTTAATATTTGGGTGCCCCTGAGGTTCACGTCAGTCAGGAGACAAATTTTGTAGCCGCTTTTAGAGTTTGCTGATGGAGAAGGGATCGCCAGCAGCTCCGGAGTCGCGGGGAAGGCAGCAGCCACAGCGTTAACACCGGAGAGCAAGTGCTGCTGCAGTGGGGTCAGGCTGGCCCCAGCACCCCCGGGGTCGCAGGAACGCTCTCCCTGCCTTCGCTGGGCATGGGACCAGATCCCGGCCCCCCTTCCTGTGGGGCAGAGCCGGCACGCCGCTCTGTGAAAACAGCCTTTGTGGGAGGTGGGTTGTTTTCAGGTCAGAAATGAAAAGCCTAACTGTTTCTCCCCCAGCCTGTCCTTCGAGAGGGTCCCCCGCCCTGTGTGGGGTCTCGGTGCTTCAGGCAGGAACCTGGGCGCCTTGCTCCTGCCCTGCACGCCGCGCCGTGCCTGGATGGGAACCACGGACGTCCCGCCAGAGCCCTCTGTCCTCAGCTCGGAGGGATTCGGAGCTACGGCAGCGTACGGCTGCGTAGGGCGTCTGTGTTTTCTCTCGCGTCGCAGTAGGCTGGTGGAGTGCCGCTCGTGAGTCGCAGGCATCTCGCCTTGATGTCGGGCACCCTCCAAAGCCAAAACAAATCCCGTCCTCTAACAATAGCCTCGCAGGAATCTCAACCCCTTGCGTCAGCGGGGTTATCCACGCACGCAGCAGACGGCAGCGAGCAGGGCGGACGGACGAGTAAGCCGGGGACCGTCCGCTCCAATAGGTTGTGTCATGGCAAGCGAAGAGTTGTGTGAAATCCGCTCCAATAAGTTGTGTCATGGCAAGCGAAGAGTTGTGTGAAATCCTGGGAGAGAGGTGACTGCGCCGGATGTGCTGAGGAGGGCAGGATCGGACCCTTTTGCAGCCCTCCTGGCTGCTGCAGGGATGCTTCTGGAGCAGCGCGTCACGCTGGGCTCCTGACTTTGTGCCCCATGCCTTGTTTTCAGTGGGAGAGCAGCACGGCCAG
The DNA here is from genome assembly GCA_008921705.1 of Burhinus oedicnemus. Taxonomy (NCBI): domain Eukaryota; kingdom Metazoa; phylum Chordata; class Aves; order Charadriiformes; family Burhinidae; genus Burhinus; species Burhinus oedicnemus. Next base: position 25,810 of record VFFE01007932.1, read on the forward strand.
CCTGGATCAGCCCGTCCTGGAGGAGGAGGCTCCCGTAGTGGCATTCCCAGCTGCTGAGGCTGGGGGTCCTGGTGGCACGCTGCCTGCTGCTCTGCCTTCCCCCTCCCGTGCCCCCAAAGCCCGCTCCTGCTGCTCGAGGGGGTGGCGGAGAAGGGCTGGGAGGACTCGAGATTCTCTCTCCCGCAGGGATCCTTGGGACCTTTCCTGCTGCTGAGCCGCTCCCGGTGTTTTCTCTTCTAGGACTTGGACGTGGTGGGCGATGGCATGCAGTGTCCCCCGTCCCCTCTGCTCTTTGATCCTTCTGTGGCCCTCGATCAGTCCCTCAGAGACGTGGCCGAGACCCCCATAGACATACTGGCGCTGGAGGAGCCCTCCCATCCCGGCCTTCCTCCGCAGACCTCCTCTGCCCACGTCTTCTCTCCCGCTTCCGAGCCTCCGGCCGAGCTGCCTGTGCAGGTACAGCTGGGAGAGCACTGGGAGCTTCCAGGGATAGCCCAGCTCCTGCTCCCGGCGAGCCACTGGCGCTCTGCAGTGAGCTGGAGGATGGATCTTCTCGGGATGAGGGGGGAGAAGTCCCCGTTTGCCCTCCCGCCACGCAGCCAGGCTCTCGGGGACGGGGGGGTTGCTCTTCCATGCAGCCGAGTTTTGGCTACTCCCATGGTCTGGAGGATACTGGGAGCGTTGAGGGGGTGGCAGCCAGAGCCCGGCACCGGGGGAGCGGAGGAGGATGAGGAGGAGGAGGAGGACGAGGACGGGTGGTCGCCTCTGTGGGTGGCTCGGTGCCACCCTCTTCCTGTGCGTGGGACGGGTGTCACAGGAGCTGTCTGGGACACAGTGGGGATGTCTCGCAGGCCGGGGACTACCCGCTGTGGGAAAATCCCATTTTTCTCCCATCTGGGGATTTTAAGGGGAGCTGTCAGCTTTTGGGCAAAGAGCTGCTGCTTTCTGCTTCTTTTCGAGTCTCATTTTTTTCACTTGCAACTCTTGTGTCCCACCCGGAGCCGGCTCCTCACTCGGGATGTGCCCACAGGGTGTCGTCTTTGGAGATGTCCTCAGACGCCCCGTCCTGCATCCCTTGTCACCCCTCCCACGCTGTCCCTGCAGCCGAGGAGTCCCCGCAGCGCCTCTGCCCTGGTGGGAGCAGTGGGGGGACCCCAGCCCTGGAGCGTGCACCCCCCAGGCCCTGAATGAAGACCACCAGTTTGCTGTAGCTGCTGGTTTCAAGCGGGAGCCCAGAGGAAACCATCTCCCGGTCTGTTGGCGTTCCGGTCCCTGTGGAACGGCCAATTCGTGTGGGAGCGACAACAGCCTGGCCTTGCCCTCGCCTCTGCCCGGGGGGGGTCCCGCCGCAGCCAGCCCACCGTGCCTTTTCTGTCCCCAACAGAGTCACCCGCCGATGGCAGCGTGCCGGCCGGGGCCCAGGGACAACAGGCGGCCGGAGGAAGCCACCTCCTCTGTCCCAGCCTGCGGAACAGCCGCCAACGGCAGCCTGGAGCCGACGTCCGTGAGCTGAGACCACCAGGATGTGGTGCGCTCCCTTGTGAATCCTCGCTCCCACCGAGTCGCCGCAGAGCCCGGCTGTGGGACACGTGTGGAAACCTGCCGGTGCCCTCGCCCAGCTCCAGGCCCAGCCGCACCTCCAGCCAGCGTCATTCCCTGAGTTCCGGGGGCCGAAACCCCGGAGCGGGGACCCCAGACCCTCCTTCCCCCGGCTCTGCCCCCCCTGCGGGGCTGGGGTGGCCGGAGGAGAAGCCACAGGGGGACGCAGGGAAGGACGGGGTCACTCTCCTCCCCGTGGGGACCTTTGCCGTGGGGAATAGGCTGTGCCTCGGGTGGTGCTCCGGGACGCTCCGGGGCTCTGGAATGTTTTGGGACTGGGGAGAAGGTTTCCCCCAACCCCTGCTCCACAATAAAGCCATGGAGATGGATGGCGAGTGTCCCCGTGTCCTGCGGCGAGGGTGGGCTGGGGACAGTGGGGGAAGAGCCGAAGGACGGAGCAGCCTGTGCTCTCCTGGGGGGGTTCGGGTCACCCGGGGGGTTCGGGTCACCCGGGGGG
>VFFE01007932.1:52383-79638 GCA_008921705.1 Burhinus oedicnemus
GGCCTTAAGTTTATGGCACGCAGAGCACTGTAGCTGGTTTTTTCCTTCTGGGAGTTCCAGCTCACCTCCAGCAATTATCATACCACTGATGTTTAAGTTATGTTAACTTGTTGTGGAGAAAACATTTCCACAGCATTATTTTAATATTCATATATTTCTGCGACTAATTTTTAACCACTTTCTGTAGTTTTGGAAACGTGGTGTTATGTAGCATGTGATTCCCAGAGAACTGACGGGCACTGCTGCTGTCCTGCTGCACTGGGGCACCATAGAGAGAGCATTCCGGAGCACTGACGGACACTTCCGGTGTCGTGGAGGACTGCTGGGCTATGGAGATCGACTTCCGGAGGCCTGATAGGCACTTCCGGTATCTTGGAGGACTTCTGGGCTATAGAGCTCAACTTCCGGAGGACTGATGGGAACTTCCTGCATCGTGGAGGACCTTTGTACCATAGAGTTCGACTTCCGGAGGACTGATGGGCACTTCCGCTGTACTGGAGGACTACCGGGCTATAGAGATCGACATCCGGAGGACTGATGGGCACTTCCGCTATCCTGGAGGACTTCCGGTGTCCGGGAGGACCGCGGAACCATAGAGACTTACTGCGGAGGACTGACGGACACTTCCGGTATCTTGGAGGACCGCTGACAACAGAGTCCGACTTCCGGAGGACTGCTGGGCACTTCCTGTTTCTTGGAGGACCGCGGGACCATTGAGATGGACTTCCGGAGGACTGACGGGCGCGTCCGGTGTCCCGGAGGACCGGGGGACCATAGAGATCGACTTCCGAGGAATGATGAGCACTTCCGGTGTCCTGGAGGATCGCGGGACCATAGAGTTCGAGTTCTGGAGGACTGCCGGGCATTCCAGCGGGAGGAGCCGGAGGCGGGGTCGGTGAGGGTTGAGGCGGAGCTGGGGTCAGGAGGCGGGGTTTGGGGAGGGCCGAGAGGCGGGGCCCGGGGCGGGGCAGGAGGCGGGGCCGGGCTCAGCTACGACCGCCCCCGGGGCTGCCCCACGCCCGGGGCCGCCCCCGGGCTGCTGCACAGCGACCCCGCACCTGGGCACCCCCCCGATAACCCGCCCTGGTCACTGACCCGCACCCCATCCTGCCCTGCCACGGCCCTCGAACTGCCGCTGTTTCACCCCAGATCTTCCTCAAATCAGGGTGGGGTTTTCTCATTTTTCATATTCAGTTTGGGTTTTTTTCAGTGCTTATCCACAACATAAAAATTGGGAAGTTTCGCTTCCAGGTGCACAAATCCAGGTGGATTGTGGTTTCCCAAGTGCGCCAAATCGTGATTCCCTCCCTGCCCCCTCCCCAAAAAAAAATTGAGGGGTTTTCCCCAGCACAGACCCAGAACTGGGGGTTTGGGGGTATTTTTGTGCCGTGGCGGCAGCTCCTGCTCTGTGTGCACGTCCCTGCAGGGGAAAGTCCCTGTTTGGGGAATCAGCCCCAAATGCGGATGGGAAAACGGGGAAAAGGAGAAGGGACAAGGGGCAGCTGTTGAAAGCACTTTTACACTTTCAATAGAGAGTAGGGGGGGGGATCGAGTTTGTAAAACCTTTCTATTGCTAGGCTTCCTTTGAATTTTAAAAACATATAGCACAGACATTTACACTTAGGTCTCTATTTACATACATATATATATATATGTATCTAGGGAATATATTTATGGGGGAGGTTGTTATCTATTTCCACTTATAAAATATAGTAACTATTTAGACATATACACATTTACTTAAGTATCTATTTACACTTATGTATCTGTTTAGACTCCTTATATATTTTGACATACACCTATTTAGAATTATCTCTTTAGACTTAATTGTCTTTTTACATTTATATTGCATCTACATAGATGACACGATATCTACTTAGACTTACTATGTAACACGCAGTGAGTGTAGATTGCTCCCTCTATTCAGACTTTTTTCTATTTTCAATTCTTTAATAAATAAAATACATCATCTTTTTTTTTTCATTTTAAAGTGCTTTATTTTTTAATTCATATACATGAAGGATTTTTTATTTTAAAACCCTATGTATCACTATTTAGAAATTTTTTTATATTCCAAAATCCTTTATATAATACAGTAAGTATAGGGTTTTGTTATAAAATCCTTTTATATATATAAACAAATATTATTTTTCTATATATAAGAATGAGAGATTGCTCTGTATTTAACACCTCACACCTATATTTACAGGTTTTAATATATTTTAAAAAAACATGAATTTTCACACATTTTTAGTCTGTGACCCCCCCTCTTTTGGGGCAAACCCTCCATGGTCCCCCATCCCCCACTCACCTGCTCCTCTGCCGCATCATCAACCACCCAGTGACCTTGGGATACCCCAAATGACATCATCACGCCCCCAGACCCCCGCCCCTCTTTTTTATTCACCACAAAAAGAGACACAAAACAAGGGAAATGGCTGCGACCAGCAGCTCATTACTTTAATAATGCCATTTACATTTGTACACGCCCCTTCCAAAAAAAGGGGCACTCCACTAGACAAAGAAAGGGAGGGCAGCCCCCCAAATGCTGGCAGCCCCCCAGTCCCTGCCCCACGGATGGGGAGTGTGCCAGGGGATGGTGCCACGTCTCTCACTCGTGCTCTGCAGCCCGATGTTCCCCCTTCCTTCCCACACTGCGACGGGCTCCTCAGGGCAACAAATGCCCCTGGCCACTGTTGGCCCACAGGCTCTCCCCCGAGTCAGCCCTTGCTGCCACCCTGAGGGGTGGCACCCACTGGAGACAGAGCCAGGAGCCCTCAGACCCAGGGCTGGCCCTTCCCCTCACCGGGGTTGGCAGGGACCCCTGGAGATCATCTGGTCCAGCCCCCCTGCCAGAGCAGGGTCACCCACAGCAGGTTGCACAGGACGGCGTCCAGGTGGGTTTGGAATGTCTCCAGAGTCGGAGACTCCACCACCTCTCTGGGCAGCCTGTTCCGGTGCTCTGCCACCCTCAAAGGAAAGAAGTTCCTCCTCATGTTCAGATGGAACTTCCTGTGGTCAAGTTTGTGCTCGTTACCTCTTGTCCTGTCACTGGGCACCACTGGAAGAAGACTGGTGCCATCCTCCCGGCACCCTCCCTTTAAGTATTTACAAGCATTGATGAGATCCCCCCTCAGACTTCTCTTCTCCAGACTAAAAAGACCCAAGTCCCTCAGCCTTTCCTCATAAGAAAGGTGTTCCAGCCCCTTAATCATCTTTGTAGCCCCTTGCTGTCCCCTCTCCAGCAGTTCCCTGTCCTTCTGGAACTGGGGAGGCCATTGGCCTTCTTGGCCACAAGGGCCAAGGTGCTCAACCCAACTCACAAGGCTCAGGGTGCTCAACCACCGGCAGGCAAACCTGGGCTGGGGAATCTATTGAGCATCACGAGACGTGTACAACGCGACACCTGGAAAACAAAAATCCCCAATTATATTTCAGCATCTTAATAAAATAGCACAGAAGAAAGTAGAGGAATTCCATCAGATTGAGGGACAGGACAGCAGCTGAGCTATAGGAGGATTCTAGGGAAACAGCTCAGCGCAAAATACAGCACATCCTTTAAAAGCTGGAGCAATCAGAAGTCTTAAAGTCAGTATTAAGACTAATTGATACCATTTTGAACACATTCTTAGCATAACAGTAAACCCTCTGGCTGGCATTGGGAATGCTTCATCCCTTCCTGGCGGCACTGCCGCAGGGAGATAACCCTGCCAGGCTGCAGGACAAGGCCGTGCCGTCACCAGAATCGATGCTGACGGACCCACCGGCACAGCTACAGCCCTCGCCCTGCCGCTGCTGCCGCACACCCTGCTTGGTCAGCACAGCTGGGAGGGAAGGGTACAACTTTGGAGGGTGAAATGAACAGTAAAGAACAAAGCTCGGTCATTCACTTTATGCTGAAAAGGTGTGCGCAGGTTTATATACAGCCAATAAAAATACTTTGACTATAAAAGTATTTGACTTTTCTTTGGCATCAGTGTAACTTGTGAATCGATACCATTAAACTCTCCACCTCCAAAATACACAGTTACAATTTGACCAGGGTTTTTTTGTGCGCTACACAATTAGGAAGGACATCTGGCCAGCTGCACTGCCCGAGAGAGATGCTACTGAACTGCCAGGGAAACGCGCCACTGAAAGCCAGACAGAAATAAAGTACCTCACAGCACCCCGTCTAAATATCAGGGGAAAAACCCCTCATTACAGTCAGTTGTCCCTCTTTGTAAAGACTTAGAACAAATACTTAACTGCTTAAGTACACCTAATTCATTGTAAGCTACAGCTATGTTGGCAGTTGCAGTTTAAACACTGTGAGTCAGTTTGTAAATCATATCATTTTAACTATTTTTTTAGGTTTCATTTATGATAGAAAAATCAATGAGATAAGAGATCCCCCAAATGGTTTTGCTTTCAGGGCTGGGGCAGAGGAATCAAATCCCCGGTGCTGCAATCCATCAGGCTACCAAAAAGGACAGGCAGATTTGCTAATGCTTTTGGCTGCGCTGAACATGCGGAGGAACACGGCTTTACGGTATCTCGACTGTTAGAGCCCAGAACCCAAAGACCGGCAATGCCACTGGCTGTTGGAAGACGTGCTGTGCCCGGGCCTTTTGAAGGAAACCGACTTCCTTCCCAGGTTATGGAACAAGGACATTATTGAAGCAATAACTCACCAAAACCACATCAGGACTCCCTGTCACTAGTTACAGGGCTGCTCATGCTTCCTGGGAAAGCCTGGAAAACAGGCAGAAGTGACACTGATTCGTCCTGTTTTGTCCACGTCTCTTCTTTGCCCTGGATTGCTTTTAGTACACATGCTCGTATCTCGGTAAGGTTTTCCAGTACTACTAGAAGATATTTCAAAGACCTACTGACGGAAAAAGTATGAAGCTTTTATCATGAAAACAAAGTCTGTTTCTTCGGAACATCCGAACTCTCACCAACAGTTTCTTCCCTCGTTTAGTACAAAACTATTTTCACAGTACTCTTTAGCATTAAGCGCACAGAAAGAGAAGATTATGCTTTCAGGAAGAGAAAATAAACATGGGAAGTAAGCTTTGTGTGGGTGTAACATGCTCCAAAACAGACCTTATTTTATTTTTAGTATTTGTGTTAAAATATGTCATTAAAAAAAATATATAGAAGGAGCGTTGGCACATCCTTCGTGTTAACTTCAAAGTCCGCACTACAGGTACCTTAGGAGAAATGCAGATGCACATTGGAGACGTACCTCATACTGGCACACCACTGTGGATCCTTTCCATCTGTCCCATACTGTCCTGGCCGAAGAAAGGGCGACCACGGTGGCAGTCAACATTCTGCCGAGAGAGGAAAAAACCCTTTAGCATAAAGCTGGGTAGGAATCTAAAGCTGCCTTCTTTCGTGAAGGTTTGGGAAGGCTACAACTGAGTGGAGGAAAAAGTATTTGGCATTATCTTTGGTGCAGTTGTTGATAATGGCCACCAGAGCTTTTGCATTTTTTAGACAACCCTGCCTTTTTTTGACTCACTGGCAGCTTTAGTTGCACTAGAGCCACTTTCCTAGATACATGCAGGGGACAGACACAGACACTGACGTACATTCTCTCAAGCCTGAGTATAACCAAGGTTTCCTCACCCTAGCCGTTCCAAGTTGACTATTTTTGTTAAAGAGCACAGCAACCCGCCTGTCCTTCTAAGCTGCCTCCTTGCAAAAAAGCAATGATTTCTCCCAGGCCCTTTCTCCAAACGGTCATGATCTTTTAAAACCGCCGTTGTGCCACCAAACCTGCTCCCAGGGTCCCTGACACCTTTTGACTGACCTTGGATTTCCCAGGCACACGCTCTAATTCCAACAGCAGGAACATGGCACGCTCTCAGACCAGAGCGCGACCCCGCGGGTGCCCACGCACACCTCGCTGTTTGGGTGAGAAGCCTCTGAGCAGCCCTGCGAGCGCCGCCACGCGCCCAAGACCAGGAAGATGAAAAGCTCAACGTGAGCCGGCAACGTGCGCTCGCAGCCCAGAAGGCCAACCGCATGCTGGGCCACATCAAAAGAAGCGTGGCCAGCAGGCTGAGGGAGGTGATTCTGCCCCTCTACTCCACTCTCATGAGACCCCACCTGGAATACTGTGTCCAGCTCTGGAGCCCCCAACATAAGAAGGACGTGGACCTGTTGGAGCAGGTCCAGAGGAGGCCACGAAGATGATGAGAGGGCTGGAGCACCTCTGCTATGAGGACAGGCTGAGACAGTTGGGTGTGTTCAGCCTGGAGATGAGAAGGCTCCGGGGAGACCTTCGAGCCCCTTCCAGATGCTGGCCTACAAGAAAGCTGGAGAGGGACTTTTTATAAGGGCATGTAGTGATAGGACGAGGGGTGATGGCTTCAAACTGGAAGAGGGAAGATTTAGAATAGATCTCGGGAAGAAATTTTTCACTATGAGGGTGGTGAGGCACCGGAACAGGTTGCCCAGGGAAGCTGTGGAGGCCCCATCCCTGGAGGTGTTCAAAGCCAGGTTGGATGAGGCTTCCAGCAATCTGGTCTAGTGGGAGGTATCCTTGCCCACAGCAAGGAGGTTGGAACTTTAAGGTCCCTTCCAACCTAAACCATTCTATGATTCTATGATTTTTTAACAATACTTAATCATCAGATAATTATCAGAGGGATTTAATAACATTTGCTATGGTCAACACAGCGACGTAGTTAAACATTTGAAAATGGCAAGGTTCACATGAAACCTACGACACAGTTTCCTAAATCAAGTGGCACAGACACAACACACACACAGATATTGAGGCTAACCTATGAAATCAAGATGTTTCTCTTTCTGCAAATAGTAGTAAATTATTGATACCAAGCGATCTTTGAACCTTGAGAAATCTAATTGTAGTGAATTACTCACTCTTCTCCTTTGTTGGCATCTGTCAGCAGACAATCTTCAAAATCCTTCTGAAATTTACCGTGAGAGGTGTCCCAGCTCAGGGGGAGATACTGGGTCACAGCTTTCTGCGATCCCGGAGGGCTTGAAGGGTCTCACTTAGGATCGCTGTTTATAGTATTGAGAGATGATTGACTTTGGTCAGAGTTTTTCTATTTTGGCCACAATTCTTGTCAGGTAATTTTGGTACCTTCCAGAGCAGGCTACGACCCAGACAGCAGGAGTTTCAGGTACAGTTAGGGAGTGCCTAATCACCCCGACTCACTGCGCTTGTAACCAAGACAAGAACACAATGTTGGCTAGTCCTGACACCGCAACGTGGCCCAGGGGGTCTGTACCACCACAGGAGGAAATTCAGAATACAGACCTACTTTTTTTGCCACACATTTGAAAAAAAAAATGACCTCATTTATCACAGGAAATATCAACAGAAGGCTCTAAACCACTGCCTAACCACCCGATTTCCAGTGGAAAACACAGTATTTTCCTTAAGAAGGCATCAAAGATGGGACCCAGGAGCAGTATTGAGGGAACAAGTGGGGTTAACACACCTAGCTATTCAGGAGATACCAAAAGCAACGAGGAAAGGGGAATAAGATGAAAGAGAGATGCCTTAGAAAGGGAGCACACAACCGCTCCGTGCATCAGCTGTAGAGAGGGTGTCGTGAAAAGTCATTATCTTGCCATCTGAAGCCTTCAGGGGTGTGATAAACGTAACGGATTGGGACCTATAAAGGAAAGTGCATTAAAAGAAAAGAGACACCTGCCTGGAGATCATCTCTGCCGGGACTCGAACCCGGAACCTCTGGATTAGAAGTCCAGCGCGCTCGTCCATTGCGCCACAGAGACCTCACCACGAATGCAGCATCGGCACCAGAACTGAAAAATCCCGCAGCTCCTGCATCACTGGAGGGGTCTCGACACCCCACTCCCACGGCATGGTGCTGAGGCAGCAGGAAAGCCCAGTGCCCCGATTGCTCTCTGTTGCAAAACAACATCTCTAGGCAGCCCCTTCTTCCACAGGGACGGGCAATAATTCTGGGTATGATCTATATCTCACTCAGCCGCAGGGATGTAGCAAAAACCTGGATGCAGGCTTGTATCTTCGTCTCTGCCAACCTTTCCGCAGCATCTCTAGCTCAACTGAGGGCAGAGCTAAATCCTGGAGTAGAGTTAATTGCTGCATCTCCCTTAGCATCATCACAGCATCCTCATTGCAGAAGCCAAGAGAGATAAAGATGAAATAGGATTTAGCGTACAACACTGAACGCTAACAATGACGAAGAAAGCTCTGTTTGTCATGATGAAAAATGCAGAAACCTGTGGTTTGAGCAGAGAAATAAAAGAAAAAGCAGCTATCGTGTTTTTATCTTAAGGAAGCTGTCAATCAAGGCTTTAATGTTTCTCTATGTGCATCTTCCATTGGAAAAAAATTAAGATTACATCAAAACAACAGGAAATATCCTTTTACATCTGCTGAGCTATGGAACAATTGATCAAACTCCGTGATGTGATTCCTTGCTGTGAACAAACATATTTTGCATTTCTAAACCGCATGAATTTTACAGTATCATTTACTCCCAAACATGCTCTTAATTAGGAACAAATGTGAAAGGCGAGATGCTAACTGCAATACGACTTGCTCAGAAGAATGAACACTACCTGAGACCATGAGCTTTCATCTCAGCGTCGATGTGACCTGAAGACCCAATCTAAGCCAGCTCTTACCAGCTGAGAACACCCCATACCAATGATAAAACAATAGAAGATTTACCCTTCAATGGAACGAGGTATATAACCACAGCCAGAACGGCAACCAGCCAGAATCTAGGATAAACACCACCCCCACCTGTATGGGACATCAGTTCAGACCACCGACCATATGTGCGTACCACCTGCATGGAACAAGCACATACGGATCCTGCACGGGACAAGCACATGGTGATTATGTGAGCAACAGCAACCAATTAGCCCAGTCCTTAACATGAAAAATGCGACTGGTCTATACAACTGTATTGTCAAATATATGGACCCTGCTTTCCTCTGTATCTGCGTCCTCCACACGCTAGGCTAGGGCATCGCTATGCATATAGCTAAAATATAAAAGAATAAAGTCCTTTGGTAATTCTATGCTAAGCATCCTTGCATCCCTTCTCGGTTAGCGAAGAACAGACTTTTACACAAATTGGGCTGTGAAATCAGATGGTGCTAACAAGAAGAGGCACAGCACTAACAACCTCAGCACATCTAACGCAAAACCAAAGAATTTGGTTTTCCTTTAACTGACACTCTGGGGCTTTGGAAACGTTTACGGTTGTCTTAAAAAGTAAAGTCCAGCTAGGGTGGTGGGAGCGAAGGCAGGGGTTTAACTTCTATCAGATACAACCCCTCCCGCTGCAAGAGGTACCCAGTAAATCGATAATCCTTGAAATAAATTACTCTGTGAACGAACTGTAGTGCCAGTGTAGCACTGTAATCCCACCAGTACCTTGAGAAAATTCAAAGTCTAAAAATACCTATCTACAGGGTGAACAAAGGCCATGCTTAAAAAAAAAGTCATATAATAAATCTTAGACAAAGTTATAAAGCAGAACAGAAAGGAGCAAAAAAGTCTCACGCAGCCTATGGCTGCACTATGTGTGTTCCTCATGGGAGAAGACGACACCAGCTCTTTTAATATGATTTTGGGAGGCTGCACCTCAAAAAGCAGCACCTATTTTCAAGCCGTTAACAGTTTTGTCAGCAAGTAGAAAATCTGGAGATGAAGTATGAAATTACACAAACCTCAGAAGAATGACGATGGCTTTATGGGCAGCCACATCCCAGGAGTCAGAGGGCAGATGGGTTTTGAAAGAACGCCCATTCCTCCTGATTGGAGCTGAACTGGGGCTTGTTGCAGCTCTGCAACCTGCCTTTCCCTTCTGACTGTCTTTGCGCTCATACATCTTCGAGTAACGCAGAGCCCCGGCAGCACACGTGCCCAAATTTTTACCAGCCAACCAGCATGCAACATCCGGAGGAAAGCCTGCACCGATCAGCCCTAATTGCATCAGAAACAGGAAAGGTCCAGGAGTTTGAGCAGGTCCTGAGGAAAATGACACATTTCTGACAGAGAGAGCATGGGGAGAACCACCCGCTGCAGGGAAATGGATGTGCCTGCCACAGGCTGCACCCCCAAGAGCACCTCCCGATCAGCAGCACTGCTAGGAGTGCCACCAGAGACCTCTCACCTTCTCCCCTTCTTCACGCCAGCGCACGCCCAGGCTGGCACAAGGGCACGGCCACGGGCCACGTGGTACCAAATGCTCCCCGCTGAACGCTAGAAAGCAACGTGCAACTTTCAAATCCTCAGGCCACCTGCCAGACATCTTTGTACCTTCAACGATTTGGCCAGTCTTCCCCAAGGTCCTGACCGTCCCTCTATTATCTCCATATGTGACATACTTGGAAAGCAGAGACTGGAGTGAGCAGCATAGGTTCAGGTACGTTATTTTTGGTGCTGGGAGATGCCAATACACCCATTTCTGTGGGAAGAGATGACAATGAAATTCAGTAAGTTGGGCAGCATGTTTTGAAACAAGAGCAATATCCCTCTTTAGATACAGAGAGGGAGGTGTTTATAATGTGTGTGTCCCCAGCACACTGAAACGTGATGGAAGTGAAAAAGCTGCAGGGGGTCCAAGCAAGGTGCAAATTGGCCCACAGCTCATCCCCAATCGCCTTCCAGCATTAAATCATTTGTCACAGACGGGAAGAACGTGAACCGTGAGTAAGGATGCAGTAGATCAGGGTGAACCAAGATAATTTACTGCCTTATAAACAGCTGGGAAAGGCCTTTTGCAAGACAAGGACTTAAGCAGTAAGACGGCTGCTGAAGCGTGTCTTACTTGAGCAGTAAGATACCACCTCACCTCAAGTTGCTCTAGGGCAGCATCGTCACTACCAAGAGATTCAAAAATCTCTTTGCGCACCTAAATAAACAGCAACAGAAAATCTGTATCAGGGCTGGGACTGTTTTGTGGTATTCATGGGTAAAGGTTTTATAGTATATACAACTCCCCTATTACCTAATAAAACCTTCTCCAAGAGTCACCAAAGAGCCAGTCCCACCGAGCTAAGGATAAAGCTTTAGATGCTGCACACTTGCAGGCCACAAAGCCCATTAACCCGTGTATCTACAACGGGGAAGGGTTTTCCCCAAATCCTTACAACTTGCAAGGTATATTCTTGTCTTTTTCCTAAACTCGTAATCCCTTCTTTATCGCTTCTTCCTTCTTTTGCTGGCCATGTCAGAAGCATCCAAACTGCAGCCAGGTACCTTGCACTTGATTTGACCACTACATCCCACGTGTCTTTAAACCCTCCGGTGCCTTTCTGAGCCTCCCTTTGTCTATAGGACTGTGACTGCATTTTGCTCCCCCTGATAATTAACGTGTCAGAGTGAGACACAGAGCCAGTTTCAGAAGCTTTTGCCTTTGGTGCCATGGGCTGGCATTGGTGGCCGTACCGAAACTTGCTGAGCAAGGGCACAACTCAGCAAGTGGCTGATTTTCTACAAGGTTACAGTTAAATTACAGCAGATGCTCTTTGAAGAAGCGGCTCAGCTGTCATCTTAGTATCTGGCTACGATATCTGGCATTTTACTGGAGTTAATCCCCACAGGAGTTATTTTTGCATCCCAGATAAGATAGATGAAGCAAGAGGGCATGACTAGCTCCCGTCAGGAGGCTGAAGCAATAACCACCAGGGTAAGAAGAAGAGAGAGAGGAGCTAACATTTCTGGGGAGCAAGTTGGATCCCATCCGCAAAGTGGGAAAATTAAAACTGATGCTGGCCCATATGAGGCCCCAAGCAAAGATACCGACGGCCTGTGCTTGTAATTGCTGTTGTGAAAATCATTGCAGGCCCGAGACACTGATGCCACACAGAGAAAGCAGAGCATAAACACAGACTAAAAGATGCCAAGGCAGTGACAGAAAAGGAAGATTCAGCTAGAAACCCCAAATCTAACGCCCTTTGCCTACGGAGCATTGATTTAAAAGTTGTGGACCAAAGCGTCGCCCTTTTACCTGTTTTTTGGATGAAGCAGAGCAGGTTGGCTGAGACCAGAGGCTGGAAATCAGGAGCATTACCTGGGTCTCCCTTGCCACGTCACCACCCAGAGCAGCACATCCCCGACTGGGATCTCGAGCAAGCAGTCGGCAGCAAGCAGCCAGGGGATGCCTGGAACATCGGAGGTGTCCAGCATGGCTGGATTTACCCAAGAGGCTGAGAACACGTCCTCAGCTGGGATCCTCAAAATGGCTGCAGGAGGGAGGGACACCCCAGGCCGGGCGTCCAAGACGAATCATGTTCGCAGCTCAAGGCACTGCGGAGGAAACACTGTCCTCTGTCTGGCACACCCAGAAGGGTTAAGCTCCAGCCTAGCAGCACCTGGTCAGCCAAGGTCAGCTTTGCTGCCATCTAAGCAGGGGCCAGAGACTGTGCCTAAGCCCCCTTGGTCATCCAGGCCACCAGGTCTTCAGGGACAACTAATGACAATGAGATCTGGTTGGCACCCCGTACCTGCTGGCTTGACGTAGCTGTGGAACGCCTAATTTTGGCTCTCGCTTGGGCACTGGGAATGAAGCCAACACCGTCCTCAGAAGTGAAGCCATCTACAAAGCAGCAAACAGTTTGTGCAGAGCTCAACAGCCATTGGAGATGCCACCCCACATCCGCAGACGGAGATCAAGTCTCTTGTCTGGGCAGAAAAAAACCCCTTCCTCCAAACTGTGCAGGTGATGGTACCACAGCTCTTCAAACAGAGGAGGTGGGACCTTCCAGACCCCAGGCCTGGAAACCTCTACCACAAAAATCAAGGATAAAATCCTCCCCCTCACCTTCCTACAAGGACTTTCCAAAACTTAATATCACGCTATCAGTGGCAATATCAACAACACGCTACTCAGACGCATGCTTGATGGATGGCGGATGGATGGAGGGAGGATGCTGTGACCCTGGTGTTCCTCAGCCTGCGAAACAGAGGCACCAAACCAGCAGAGGCCACGACAACGCGCCTTTAGAAACACTCAGAGTCTGCCAGAAAGCGGGTTAGGTGCACTCCCGCCATCACCCATCACGGAACGTCACCTTCCATGCGCGTATGTATGATTACAGGCGCCTAACCAAACTTCATCAGCAAGGCGGTGTTTCTAAGACATCTCTGCCCGAGAGTCCATGGCAACAACACTTTGATTCGAAGCATCCAGAAGGCAAAACCTGTCCCTCTTTCTTTATTCTTCACAGAAAACTGGAATTAGCAATCTGTGCATGCTGGTAGCACCACGAAACCCAAAAAGCTTTTAGGTGTGATGGAGTTTGATGCCTCTGGCAGGACACAGCCATCCATGATCCATACATTCAGGGCAGATTTTAGGGTCAAGGGACTGGAAGGTCTCATTCCTTCCAACGAATGCTGATTCTACTAATTCTAATAAAGCATCACGTTGTTTTCACTCAAAAAAAAATTAGTATTTTACCCCTAAAATTACTAATTTAGCCGCAAATCGCCATCCTCCCCAGTGCTACGGTTTGTGTATTGCGGTGAATTCGGTTTACTGCGGATACCTGGCTGGGGCGGGACAGCACGGGCACAACCTGCCCGGTTTCTCCACACGCTGCTGGTCGCTCCCAGCCTCTCCCGGAACCGGGAATAGTGGTGATCCGGGAATAGTGGTGCCAGCCGCCCAGCGTCTCCCAGAACCGGGAATAGTGGTGATCCGGGAATAGTGGTGCCAGCCGCCCAGCGTCTCCCGGAACCGGGAATAGTGGTGATCCGGGAATAGTGGTGCCAGCCACCCAGCGTCTCCCGGAACCGGGAATAGTGGTGATCCGGGAATAGTGGTGCCAGCCGCCCAGCGTCTCCCGGAACCGGGAATAGTGGTGATCCGGGAATAGTGGTGCCAGCCACCCAGCGTCTCCCAGCTCCAGAGCAGGGCCCAGGTTCTGCCAAGCCCCTTCCACCCCCGGGCTCTTTCTAATCTCAATGTTCCAGGTTTTGTCTCTTTTCTCTTCACAAGAAAACGAAAAACCCAACGCTCACAGGATTTGTCTGGTAACCCAAATCCTGTCCCTTACACTCCTCACTCAGCCAGACCTATTGACATATTCACCTCTGCGGGAATCGCCACCACCTCTGCTGCTCCCACGTCTTGCTTTCAGCTCTCTTTTCCTTCCAGCACCTTGCTATTTTCTTGCTGCCGGTGGCCCCTCACACCCGCCCGGGACGCTGTCTCGGCAGCTCCTCCGCCTCCCGAGTCGGCCCCGCCAGCTCCCCCCGCCACCGCGCTGCAGGCCCCGCTCGCCCGGGCAGGCCCAGGCTCCCCGCCGGCAGGGCGGCCCGCGGCCGGCCGGGGGGGGAGCGGAGCTCCGGGCGCTTTCCCGGCCGCACCCGGGGCTCCGGCCCTCGTCCTCTCCCCTCTCCCTCCAACTTTCCCCAGCTCTGTCCCCCCGCACCTCGGCTGGGCTCGCCCGGGCCTCTTCTCCTCGGCTTCCTCCCTCCTTTCCGGCGCTTCCCCTTTCCCGCGCACTTCCCCGCTCCTTTGTCCCCTCTCGGCCTGCCCTTTCCGCCCAGGGCGGCCCAACGGCCGGAGCTCCCGTGAGAAGGGGGGCGGCGGGGAAGGGCCCCGAGGCCGGGGGCGAAGGGCTGAGGGGGCAGGGTCGTACCCCGGCACGGGGCGGGGGAGAACGCGCCCCCTCCCCGCGGCTGCCGGCCGGGGGTCCCCGCAGGCCGCCCGCCCTTCTGAGGCGATTTACTCCCTGGGACCTCCTTCCGGGGGTTTGGGTTGGTTTGGGTTTTTTTTTCCCCCTCCACTGGAAGGGAAAAGTAACAAAGACAAAACAAGCAAAAATACACGGTGGAAAGGCCTCGTCCCCAGCGCGGCTGCGGGGGCTGCGCCCGGGCCGGCGGCAGAGGCGAGGAGCCCCGGGCTGGCGGAGCCGCGGGGGCTGGCGGAGCCCCGGGCTGGCGGAGCCGGGGGCTGGCGGAGCCCCGGAGGCTGGCAGAGCCCCGGGCTGGCGGAGCCGCGGGGGCTGGCGGAGCCGGGGGGGCTGGCGGAGCCCCGGAGGCTGGCGGAGCCGCGGGGGCTGGCGGAGCCGCGGGGGCTGGCGGAGCCCCGGGGACTGGCGGAGCCCCGGGGACTGGCGGAGCCCCGGGCTGGCGGAGCCCCGGGGGCTGGCGGAGCCGGGGGGGCTGGCGGAGCCCCGGGCGCTGGCGGAGCCCCGGGCTGGCGGAGCCCCGGGGGCTGGCGGAGCCGGGGGGGCTGGCGGAGCCGCGGGGGCTGGCGGAGCCCCGGAACCAGCGGGGAAGCCCGGGGCTGGCTCTGCCCAGCGTGGCTCGCCCTGCAGCTGCACCACAGACCGCTGGAATCAAGGCTGGGGCGTAACAAGAAGCAAAATGCATAAGCGGCACCCTCTGTTACGGCCATGAGCTGGGATTTTGCTTTAATTTATGGTTCTTGTAATACTATCTTTTTTTTTTTTTTTCTCCCCGTTGGGGAATAAAATAATAAAAATTAAGAGGCGTCTAACACAAAGGGAAGGTAAAAGGGGGTGTCCCTAAGGAGGTTGAAGTCAGATAACGGGAGCAAACTGCCTCCGCAGATCCCGTTCGCGGCTGTCGCTCGGCATCAGCGAGCTCTGCCGGAGCAGAAGGGACCAAGCGGCCACGTCTCCTCTTCACAACCCGTATCCCGCTCCGCGTTACAGTCTCCCAAATCTGCAAACAGTTCCTCTGCCTCTGCAGCTGGAACTCCGGGAGTCCCGCTTGTCCTCCTCCTCCTCCTCCCAGAAAAAGTTCCTTTACTTTAGAGGCCCGCATAGAGGTTAAACGTATAGCCACATCCCTATCCAGGTAGAACAAGATAATTACAGAAAAGGCTTCTATTTCCAATAGAAATGAGAAAATTTTTAAATTAACCAGAAAGGTGCAGCTATATCTGCCCTGCACGATGGACTTACACTGGAGGATGGTAAAGATGAAGAAATATTGGGCTTTTTTTCCTCTCACAGCACAAGCACAGAGGGTGTCAAAGATGCTCCTAAGGCCAAGCAGCTTTTTGTCAGCACATCCAGAACAATCACATCCAAGAAACAATAAATAACTGGCCAACAGAACATCAAGAGGATTCAAGTCTCACTAATTACTGGGACATGGAAAAGCAAAGAGGAAAGCTTATACGAAGCCACTATTTCTGCGGACTTAATAGGATTCTCAGTCACAAGCCTGGCCGTATCACACCTCTCACATGCAAATTAACTGTATTATCTCTAACTGGGGATAATTTTTATCAGGTTGTGAGTTTGCTTATAAATGTGATTAACTCCCAATTTTCCCCTCTCTAACAGCCTGCTCATGTCAGCTGCATTTCATTCTTGCCTGTAACAGCCTTGTTCTCTGCCCCATTCCTTTCGCTCTGCACTGGCACACACACGCCTCTCGCGGGGAGGCACCGACACGGGAGGAGAATCCAAATTACACCCTGCAAGGCTGCCTGTCCGTAACCAGTAAGGCTTTTAATCTGGAAACGCACAACATTCATATCAAGACACTAGAATACATCAAAACTGGGTAAAAATGAAACAAAGAGTAATTATAAATAGAAGATCATTGATTTAACACTTCATTCTAGCAATACTTCACAGTGGCTACTTTTAATCGTTTAGGATTTAACTTCTCTATCAATTATTCAAATGCCTGCCTAACCAGAGGGCATGAAGGCTGGCAGGTGCGGGGTAGGGGAGAGGACGGACCCCTAGGCAAGCCACTGTATCTACTGGTAAACTCAAAACATTTTGTTTCAGTATAGGCAAATACAAGGACTGGTGTGTGAGGTCAAAGCAAGGCGCAGTCACTGTCTCACTGCCACCAGCAGCTGTTGAAAAAAAAAGACTATAAATCCCAGCAAGTATGGGGTGCCATTTCTCCAACTGTTTTTTAGGGATCTTCTGAGTCAGAAGGTGCATTTTAGCATCTTTTTAGGGTTTTCTTTCTTTAATGTTCCCAGTCACTCAGGGGAGCATTTAGCACTCAATGTAGCAAGGCCTTCCACAGCCCTGCCCAGCTGTGCTAATGCCTTGTCTTCTCCCTTCCATTCCCACTTCCTCCCATCCTAGAGTCTCACCTCGCTTCCCTTGGGCTCAGTCTTCCAATGGCTCGTGTCACCCACTACAGCCAGGTAGCTCGGTCCTGCCGTGAAAGGCTCACACGTGGCTCCTACCAGCACTTTCACAGCAGTATAGAAAGAAAGCATCTGTGGGGTGGAAGAAGCTCTTTATCAACTGAGGCAACCCACCTGCAGTTGCAGCAGTGCCTCCCCACATCAGACTCGGCACCCTCCCGGTCAGCCCTACTGATGCTGACCAGGAACAGCAGGATTGCTTTCTCCTCTCATCCAGAGAGGAGAAAGACCCCTACTTGGAAGCTAGGATCTCAGAACTCGTGAATGAAATTAGTCTGGAGGACGCCAACTTCAGGAGAAAGGTGATATGTTTAAATACTGAGACTAAAGAGACTGGGCAGGGTGTGCTCACAGGTCTCCAAAAGCTCTTGTGGTTGGTTTCCAGAGCCTGCTGATGCCCTGCCAGGACTCATGGGTGGACAAGAGGCCACAAGAGTCTGCCTGGGTGCTGGGTGTTCCCTTTGCCAGGTCCTCATGTTGCTGGGACTCTGTCTTTTCTGCTGCTGGTGGGAAGGATCTCTGTAGATGACACTGTGTGAGAAGAGGCTGAACTGCTCTTTCACATCCCCTTTACCTTTCCTGGTACACCCAAGCCATGTTGGAGGAAGAGCCTTTTGACATCCACAACACAACCTCCTGTTCAGGGCTGTACTTCCACCAGTACTAGATCATATTGTGGGATGCCCTGACCATAAAGAGCTTTACGGTGAGTCTTAGTCACATTTATTTCCTCTGTAACATCCTCTTATGCTGTGCTTTAGTTGTTCTATTCCCACGTACGCCCACTTGGTGCCACTGTCACTCCATGCTTCTCCTCGGTAGCAAAGCAGCAGGTGCAGGAGCCTACAGTAGAGCAGAAAACAAAAACCAAAAACCAAAACAAACAACAACAAAACAACAAAAAAAACCCCAACCACACACACACACACAAAAAAAACCGTCCAGGCCAAGCCAAACATTTGGGAAAATAAAACAGGGTTGTGACAAGACCCATGGAGACAGTTACTACAAAGTTTTCCTACAGCAAGGCCGTTGCTTCATGCAATGGAGAGGTAGAGGGGTGCTGGTTCTCCAGCTAACCTACCAGGCCATGGGAGCTCAAGCACTAAGCCAGCATTAGATCTAACTACTCCATCAGTTGTTTAGGGTATCAGAGCGCTCGGACAGCCCGGGGACAGGCAGCTGGGGGCCGAACAAGAAACTTGCACTCCGAGGTAGCTCAGGCAGGGACTCAGTGCCCCTGGCTGAGCTGAAATGGGACTCCTGGACCCATGGGCAGATGGTGTGGGGTGAGGCTGGTCAGGGTCATTAAGGCCTATTAGCACCTTCAAGACCAACGCCATTGTAGTGGGATAAAAAGCAAGCTCAACTGGCACCTCCTGGACCTTTCGTCTAAGCTAAGCACGATACAGTACCCACAAAGTAGCGTGCTACCAACTTCTGCCTTCGCATCTGCAGACCAAGGACCTCATTGGGCCATTCCTTCAATCAAAATGAAAGGATTGTCCCTAAGCCTTGTTGGAGAGGTCCCCTCTGATCTGTTCAAAATGATGTGTATTAAAGAAAGGGGGCTGAGCAGGACTTTGGGCTCAGGAGCTGGTACTTTGGAGGGGACGTCCTGGTAGATTCAGGACAAAAAGGACGAGGCTCACCTCCTTAGCCAGGGGCAAGATGGATCAGGCAGCTGAAGGAGTCCAGAAATGGTTCAGCATAGGTAAAGGTGCTTCCTCTCTGCATAGTCCAACACTGCAGTAAGGTAGGGGTTTTGCAGACAGACAGCATCTCCGAAACCCTTTTCGGGGTGGTCTATGGAAGATCTTCAAGTTCACAGGGAGTAGGTGCAAACCGGCCCAGAGACAGTCCTGCAGGGGCAAGCAAAGTTTATCCACAAGAAATATTAATTTCCCAAGGCCCTGGAGGACATGCACCCATCTGATCCTTTGTCCTTCACTGCCTCTTGTATTCCTCAAGTCCAACACGAGCATCCGAGGGGAACGTGAGTGTGACTTAGGAATTGCTGTAGCCTGATAGAGGCAAGGCTCCGTGTCCCACATTGTGGCAGGAGTGAGACTGAGCAGGTATTGCCAACGGCGTGTACACAAACAGCGCCGATGGCCTCGTACCGTTCCCCTCTCCAGCTGATCAGGATGAGAGCCTATTAGTGGAAAATACACATACACAAAAACATGCAGATCCCTTCGGTAACTTACAGCATAAATAAGGCCTAAGAGAAGCTTAGGCATAGAGTACATCAACATAGTTCCCTTTATCAGACAGATTAGCACCATCTCATAACAGCAAGTGAAGCTGAACTTGCAATCATATCATTGTTATAATTATATGCTTAATATTAGCAGATGCTTTTTGGCATCTTGCCTAGTTAATGTTACAATTGAACAAATAGAAACACCATAATGGGATGAATAAACATGAGCAATGTCTCTAGCTGCATGAAGTAACAGGGATGAAGCAGTTCACCTCTTTGTTGATGAGGTCTCGGTGGCAGTCCCAGGTCCAGGCTTGACTCCGCAGCTGGGACTGGCATGGGCCAGTGCAGTCGGGCACCTACAAGCACAGACAGGAAGAAGTCTGGATCCTCACAGGGCATTGTCCTGATCAGCAGCTTTTAACAGACTACATCGTTACTTGCCAGCCCCAGTTCGGTGGAAAGTGGAATGATCTCCCCACAGCGCTCCCAAACTGCAGCCTGGGGGTCATATGATTCCCATTTTGCTGTGAATGTAAGAGGACATTATCCCGCTTCTTCCTAAATACATGACTTCAACCCATCTAAGATTTTCTAGACCTTTAACAACAGTTTTAGCATCTGCAACCAGCAAGATATGCAATGCAAGGAATCCTTTTCTTTTGGATAGAAATGTATCTGTGTATAAAACCATTCACATTGCTAGCTCTGCTCGGCTGTATAGCTTTTCATTGATATTTGAGCTTCCTAAACAGCAACCCATATTTCATAGCTTATTAATAGCTACTGCTGCCAAATTCTTCTCCTGTTTTGAAGAACACATGAATTTTCCTTCACTTGCAAGCCTGTTGTATGGTTTGCGACCGCAGTTCTCCTGGACCACACTCATAAAATGTTGCGACAATTCGCATCATCTCTGCACAGCTTGTAAATCTGGTTTTAGTTGTTATGAGCTGTCTCTGTCTCTGCGAGTTACAGAGACCCACGGAACATCACGACAAGCAAGGCGTTGACCACTCAGCAAGGAGTCAGTCGCACACGCTGAGCGTGCAGTACATCCAACCCAGCTAAGGGCTGCACCAATAAAAGACCTACAAGCTAGGTTAGGACAAAGCCAGCGCATTTATTAATCGTGATTTCTAAAGGCACTGCAAGCAATTGCAACCTGCTGACCTCGAAGTTCTGTGCCAACCCAATACACGCTCCTCGTCTGCAAACTCAAGGAGTTTGGGGAAAGATTGGGGGAAGGCGCGCTCTGGATGTGATAATCAAGCCCTGGTGACAGCTCAATTTATCACGGGGCAAGTTTCAGCATTTTGACTCAGGAGAACATTCCCCATTGTCATTGCTTGCTTTTTACTCCCGATGAAAAATCTCCAATGAGATTCCCAGCGACGGCTCTCTTTGCATTCCTGGCGCACGCTCAGCTAGCCAAGCAAGTCTGTAAATAATTGAGCACCCGTCATTCCCTTTGCAGTCCCCACCAGCACCAGCTTAGTTTGCTCTCAACAGCAAATATTTAGTGAGGTAATCAATCCAAAAAATCTTAATTTGGATAAGAAAATTAAATGCTTTTCCCAGATCTTCTATCTGATTATCTCTGGCATCCATTCTGCCTTTCTTAGACAGCCTTTCTCATGGTAGGTGCTGTACCAGGAGATAATTATGGAGGATCATAGAAGCAGTTCAATTAGCTGCAGCTAATGCTTCTTATTAGCATTTTGCTGGAGCTTGTAGAGTTTTTCAGCTGAAACAGATAAACAAGCTCAAACATTCACATATGAAAGCTCAGACAAAAACAGAAACAAAGGAACGGGGAGAATGTCAGGAAAACCACAGAACAGCACGTGAGCAGCAGGGGCTGGCTGCAAGCACGGGCTGTATCATCACACAGCTCTCAGGGCACGGATGCAACACCTGGACTTTGGGAGCTTCAGCATCTGGACAGGAGCACATTTGGGTCACGGAGCACAGCTGGAGCCTGCTGTCATAAGGGAGCGAGTCCTAACGCCACATCAAATGTCCAACAGGACACAAGATATACTCAGAGGACCTAGAGGAAACCCAGGTCTGCGGTGCATCTATGTTCAGACACCCAAACCGATCCTTTGCTGCTCTCTACAAGGCCAGCACCTCTTTTGGAAACATGAGCTCAGATGAGGGTGCTCCATTGTGTTGGGTCCTTGGCCACCACAGACTCCACATCAAATAATTAATTTCATAAACTTGTCAGCCTTCACATCAGCCACATTTCCTCTGCCCACCAGAAGCTGCTTCACAGCATCCTGCTTCTGATACTGGAAAAGTTAATTCGATTTTCAGTGCAAATGAACACTGACCGCTTTGCGGTATGTCCACATTTGGGAGAGTAGTCCTCCAGCTTAAGCACCTTTCTCTGGTGTTTCCCAACCCAACTTCTTTTTAGGAAGCAACTGGACACTGTTATACCCTGCGGGTTTTGAGGTGGAGCACACCAAATACTTATATTCCTTTTTTTCTAGGACTGGCTGTCATTCTCCCCGTGCATTAGGCCCTGCAGCTCCTTCTTGTCTGTGCTCATTGCTGTGGTCGGTTTATACTTAGACTCTCCTGGACCACATACTCAGCTTCCTTCCTTTCTTCATCTTCTTCCTCACCCAAATTCTTTTCCAGTCAGTTCCCCCTCTCCTTTCTTTCCTTCTTAAAGGGCCTGTTCTTACCCCCTTCAAGAAATAGCGTTTAAATGAACCTTATGAAATAAACCACCTGTTTTGTGACTTCAAAAGTGCAAAGTGAACAGTTATTAACCACCTACAAACACCTGAGGAGGAACCATGTACTGCAGGGGAGCAGCGTTCTCTTACAAGCACACTTGGCCTTCTGTTCCCCTCAGAGGAGCATCTCCTATGACAATAACTCATCTCTTTTTCTTCATGGAAGTAGTTCTCATGCAGGGCACAGACCAACTTAACCTTGGTGACACCTCCAACCTCGACGGACCATTGTCCTCATCGTTGTTTGGTTCCACTTCCAGAGCCTCATACCCATTGCACAAGGACACCTGGGAAGGTGGGGTAGTCACGGAGGAGATGTGCCTGCTGCGCCAGGCAGCAACTTGCTGCCATTGCCCCCCATCCCTTAAGTCACCACGTTCTGCTGGGTGGAGAGAGGATAAGGAATCCTCCATATCACGTGTCCTTCTGTCCAACAGGCCTATCCCAGGGAAGGTAGGGTGCAGTTCCAGGACTCAACCTCCTTCTCAGACTCCCAGATACCCCTCGACCTACTCACCTCTTCCCGGAGCTCCGCCGCTAAGCAGAGGAGTTCCTTCATCCGGGTGCACCTCCCACAGGTGTGCTCCCTGCTGGCGCCCGGTACCGGTGTAGGAGTAGGGCATGGTCCGGAGCCTGACACCCAGGTAGCAGCCGGCCTCACCATGGTCTTCACCATGGGCTGCAGGTGCTCCGGCACCTGAAGTACCTCCTCCCCCTCCTTCTTCACTGACCTTGATGTCTCTGCAGGGCTGTTTCTCTCACATATTCCCACTCCTTTCTTCCGGCTGCTGTTGCACAGCAAGTTTTCCCCCTCCCTTCTTAAATATGTTATCATAGAGGCGCTACCAACATCGCTGATGGGCTCAGCTTTGGCCAGCAGTGGGTCCATCTTGGAGCTGGCTAGAAATGACTGTCCAACAGGGGGGCAGCTTCTGGCATCTCACGGAAGCCACCCCTGCAGCTCCCCCACTACCAAAACCTTGCCACATAAAGCCAATACATGGGTTTATTAATAACTCTGAATTTCTATGGCTTGTTTTGTACTTGTGGCCAGACCATATGATCTTGTGTTTAACACCTGATGTCTCTGCAGACACCCAGCTCTTCTCCGGTGCTGGAGGGCAGTAATTTGGCTCTTACAACAGGGTCATTTTCCTGCATTTGTCCACCTTTCCCTGGCGTTTCTCATTCTGCTGCCAGAGTCCAGATGTCACAGGTGCAGCAGTGTCTGTTAGTGCCTAGAAAAATCCTCCTGTTTTTCCTAAAGACCTTTTGGAGAGCATCAGCCTCCCAGCCATTCACCACCTAGCGTTTAATGCAAGTCGAATATCCTCAGGAGGCATCACTGCCATGTCCTTTACTACTGGAATCACTAAAGCAACGGAAAGTCCCTTGGACAGAGGCGTGATGCAATAGGTTTGAACTGATAAGCGATTGCTTTCTTCTTCTCTTGCGGTTGGAGGAGATTGTCACCTAAGGAACACGATAGTAAAGGCAGGGCTGATAACAGCACAAGGCAGGCAGCCCCTGAAGACCAGGGTGCGATGTCCAGGCAGAAACACGCTTCGGTTTCTCTTCTCAGGCTGAGACATCCCAGATAAAACCCTTATCTGGCCTTTTCTCAAATCAATATGATGCTTCGGTCTCATTCTCCGAGCGCAGCAGGGGCAGGCAGCTAGGGAACAGCTTTGTACAAAGGTACGAACGCCCCGGGCAGCCTCTTCTGGCTGCTCTGGGGTCCGCTGGAGCCCTCCAACATTCCGCTGCGAGCTTTCCCTCTCCACCCAGAGACCCCACAGCCAATTTAGGAAGGGTCCGGCGCCTTTTCTGCCTGCCTTTGGACAGGAGAGGGCAGCAGAACGCTCCTTTTGCAGGAAGGGGAAAGCAGGTAGGAAGAAGAGCCCAGGTCTCCGTTCGGGGATGTTTTGCTGTTTGCTGTGAAAAATTTAAGCCAGGATCAAATTTCTGTCGCCTTACAAGAAGGGCTTACTGCAACCAAAATGTTTGTCGTACGGCCCCAAACAGTGAATCTGCTCCAATCAGACAGTCGCAAAAGTTGGCCCTTTTAAGAGATGCGATGCAGATGACGCTCGTGTTTTGGGTGCCAGAGGGAGCCCGCAGCTCCCAGCATGGCAAATGCCAGTCCCCTACTTGAAGTGCAGCCTTGCGCTTCCATCTCCACTAGTAAATTAAGAGGTGTCAGATGTTCCTTGGCACAAGGAATCTGTCATCCTCATTTGAACAGTTTCCAGCATGGTTTCGGCCATGCCATGCCACACAAGCCAGCTCTCTCTCACATAATTCCCAGGCACAATTCCCAAGAGGCTCTGGTTGAGGACATCATACTCTGAAGAGCATTTAATGGCGTAGATGCAAATCCCACCATTACAGTTCAGCCTCCATACCTGAGAGTAGTCCCAGGCATGTTTAGTTTTCTAATACAGATGTTCTAATCCCACTGCATCCCAGCACCCATCCTAGGAGCGCTGTGATTCCCAGGCTGCGTAGAGCCAGTTTCAGATCCTCAATGCCTCTTGCCACCCCTCCTGCAGGGATGCAAAAGCTCTGCTGAGCCCTTATCACCAGGGCTGTCAAGCCCACTGGTGAGCGTCATCTATCCAAATTTAGACAACCGCAAAGTAGATGTCTCCAATGAGCTCATCAGTTTCTGGTCCCTTTATAGCCAGTGGCAAGAAACAGGGATGACTCAGGCAGCAGCAGCCACCTGTCCCAGCATGAGCTGACTCACCTTCAGGAGATGCCCCTTGCTCTCCACTGCCCTGGACGGCGCAGACACCCATCCCCAAGGTTCGGATACTGAAATTCAAGCAGATGTATCCCTGGAGCAACATGTCCCAGGATTGCCAACTGCTCACACCTACAGACACCCCGTTGACCCCATAACCAGGGCTTGATTTGCCCTCCATGACCCGCTCGGATGAGCTTCCCCAGTCACACACCTTGTATTTGTGCATAAACCTCATTTTCTCAAGACAGGCTAAAATCTAAGGAGAAAAATCTAACAACGAGAAAGTTCAACTGAAAGTACTACAAAACCTTTCTTAGCTGGTGCAGCTGAAAATAGAGTTGCTTGCACACACAGGCTGTTCGTGCTTTAAAAAAAAGTCTCAACTGCCTTGAATGTATTTGTATTTATAGCTGAGAAAACAGTGCTTCCCTTGCCGAAAGTCTGTGTAAATGCAACCGTTTGCTCAGTACGCGTGATGGAGAAGCGCAAACCCACCAGGTGGCTGCAGCGTTGCCAGCACGTAGAGTTCATTCAACCCTCCACATTCCTCCTGGGATTTCTGCAAGCAGGCAAGATGCAGAGCTGAGCAGCGGCAAAGGCAGGCGAGTTGTATCCAACCCAACAGGGGACAGCGCTGGAAACAGAGAAGAGCCCAGGGGTGGACTTTCAAATCCAGGGAAAAGCCAGCCTGAGGCACAGAGGTGGTTGGAAACTCATTCATGAGGCCAGATCTCCTCTGGTTTTAGGCTGAAGTCAAGCTGATGACTGCAGCTGATCTCTGGATACAGATCCGTATCATCCTGCCAGCTCAAAGAGGCCAGACTTTCAGATCTGCAGACAAAAATTATGATTAGAGCTGAGACCATGCTCACGCGAGTGTGCTGGTGTTTGTAGGTAAGTGCTAGCTCTTACAGTGTTGTTGCCGTTGTCATTTTATCAGCTTGCTGCAATCTACTTTTTTTCCTGTATTTGACTGTTTATAATTAGCCTGCTGGCTTTGCTATTCTCTCAGTTTCTTTATCTGTTTCCTGACAGTTTTGGAGATGGCTCCACTTTAAATATATACTGTGCTTTAAGAAAAGAAACTCTTCTCCAGCTCTCTTTGAAGCTCAGAACTCTGGGGAGGGTGCCAGTAGACAGGCTTTTGGCTCAAAGAATATGTGTAATAAGGGACAATTAGGTGGCAGCAAACATTTAATTATCAAATGTATCGGTGCTTCTTACACTGCCTGAAGTTAAGCAGGTGCCTTATACACAGGCTCCTTCAAATATCAAATGTGAAAAATATTTCAGAGCAAAACCAAATGAGATGACGAATACATTTAGGCTATAAATTAGGCAGAGGTTTCTAGCAAAAGCCTGGATCAGGCTTCACATTGCATTAGCATCTGCAGGGGACAGCTTCACAGGTTGACACAGGAGGCTGCACGCTCTGACCAGGTCCTGCCTGCACCATGTTTGAGAAATGGCCCGGTCAGATGCCACTGACCTCAAGACACCAGGTCTACTCGTACCAGTGGGGTTGCCCAAACCCACTTCACTTCAAGGGAGTGGACTGGCCGAGGCTGAAGCCACCAGAGGTGTCTTACCTTGTCCTGGTCATTGGTGCCACTTGCTGTCTCTCACCGGGCAGTGAAAAACACGCCAATTCCTGAGACCCCTAAACTTGTCCCAGCTGTAAAGAGCCACAGGCGTCTCATCAGCCTTTCCAACTCCCCTTGGCTTGATGCACAGGATGGAATCAAACCCGGTGGAGAAGTTCTGAGCAAATCCCCTGCAATCCTTTCAAAGCCAGTGGGAAAGCAGGCTTCCTTAGGGGCTGTTCACCTGTTGGACATTCCCCTGAACTGTCTGACCCTCTCCACTGACGGGAGAAATCCCAGCACCCGGATGGAGAGAAGCAAGCCTTTGCCATCATGTACCAGAGATCCAGCCCGTGTTTTTCAGAGACAAGGCTGACATTGCTCCCAGGGACAAGCCGAGAACAAAAACTGATTTATTCCAGGAAAACAATGACATGTTCCTGGATACAAAGCAGGAAACAGATTTACAAAACTCCTTGCAGCTGCGTTACATGCCAAGTCTTACACACCTCACTACCAGAAAAACGGGTGAGGCAGAGCCCTTGCAGAGGGGCCACAGCACCACCTTGTCCTTGTCCCTCCCCAGCCTGCTCATAGAGCAGCTTCTGAGACCGCACTACTGAACGCAAGCAGGATTCTTCCCGAAAGCTTTACCAAGCGCTAGGTAGGAATCCTCTGCCAAAAAAGGGGGCTTCTCCCATTCTCCACCCTGTGTTCTCCCACTCAGCTCCCTTACTCCAGACTCTACCAGAAATGACCATCTGCACTTGGGCCGGTCCGACTTTGTGAAACATTTGAAAGAAAAAAAAAAAAAAAAAAAAAAGGGGGG
>VFFE01007932.1:90303-114348 GCA_008921705.1 Burhinus oedicnemus
GAGCTGTTCAGGTTAATTCTTAAAACAATTTCCCATACACTTTGTAGTTCATCTGGGAACTGCTGTTCTTGCATCTTGCAAGGAAGAGCACATCCCCTGGACAGAGGGACAGGCGTTGCGCTTGCACACCCAGCCTCATAAATCCGCACTGCCTCCCAGTGCTTCATACTTTAGGAGTTCTGCCTCCCTTTCTGCACTTTCTTTTTCCAGTCTCAGGACGGAGAGGTATTTCTTGTGCTTCAGCTCAAGGTAATGGTCTCCTCGCTCCTTGCAAAACTGTCCCCATGCCTGGGAACCCCAGCTATTTTGACCCGTCCCCGTTCTCTAATTCTGCCTCCTTCATCATTTCAGGCACAAAACCTGGCCCGAGTGCCCCAAAGGTGGCACGCGACGGGAGGGAGGGTGTCAGGGACTGCCTGGTGTGTGCTGCCTCCTTGGAGCTCTCCTGCTGCTCTTCTTCACAGACGTCAAAGCCACGGGCCTCTTCCCAACATCGGGTCTCCCGCACGTTGCGAGCCAGCAAATCAATTCCCATCCAGATCTCGTGTCATCTGGAGGCAGAGCAAGGGTTGGGGTTTTTTTTCCCCCCACTGTCAACTTGGGCTTTAAAAATCCCACCATGGTGGGCAACACCAGCTTACCTCTCTTCTGACGGAGCACGGCTGCTGCTTCCAACGCCGGATCTCCCCTTCAACTTTCTGAACCTCCTTCCCAGGCAGCTTCTCTCCACCTACCTCCTAGGAAAAAACCAAACACAAGCCACTGCCTCACAGGTGGTCTCAAACCTTGCTTTTCAGACCCAGGTCCGAGTTGTCTGAGGCACTAAGGCCAAAATGGGCTCCCGTTCCTGTGGTGCTCCCCTCGGCACTGTGGATGCAGCGAGGTCCCTCCTCGGCTCGCTCCCTGCTGGTTCAGATACACACAGCTCCCAGAGACCAAAAATCCCTTGGAGGTGGTGCACAAGGGACACTTGCTCATGGCTGGAGAGTGCAGCTAAGGCAAGCGTTAATTCCACTTACAGGATGAAATTGGCAGGAGAGCAACTGAATTTTCTGCCCAGCTCTAAAGTGCTCTCAAAGCTATCTAATTTATCACTGCGGCAGCAGCAGCAGCCATTCAAATGCTCTCCCAGCTTTCTGGCTTTGCAATCAGGTGATAAGATGACTTCACATCAGCAGATGGATCCAAGTTCTTTGTCTGTCTCCAGTTCTTGGGTTCTCACCAGATCTCGCGGTTTCACTTGGCCCTTTCAGCCCTCTGCTGTGCTGCTGCCCCGCGGGCGGCTCCGACAGCCATAGACTCTGGGCTTCACGCTTCAAACCACCGTGCCTGCTTGGAGGAGACTTCTGCCTGCCCAGGGCGCGTGGCCGTGGGTTTGGTCTTCCCAGAGCAAACTGCGCTTCTTCTCCTGTGCCCTCGTGAGCAAGGAGCAGAGAGGAGCAAGGGACGTGCCTCTTTCCTTGAAGCAATAAAGATTCCTATGTAGGATCCCTGCGCGAGTCCCTGAGAGCAGACAAATCTCGTATTAGGAGAGATGGGTCTGTCCGGGATGTGCCATATGCTACACTGCACGCAGGAGAGCCGAGACTTTAGGACAACCGTGGATACAGCCAGCCAAGGAGGGGGCACGTGAGGTTGGAAGAAAGGATGTAGAAGTGTAGGATTGGGAGGGTGGGGGGACAAGGACTGGGTGAGGAAGAGGGAGGAGGATTTGAACACTGAAGGTTGGGATTTTTTGTGAATAGTGCATGAGCCAAACATCTCAGCCTTTGTCCCTGGGACTCTGCTGACATCGCTCGCATGCCCTTCCATGGGAGCAACTGTTCACTAACCCTCGCTTGGAGTGGGATTTAGCTTGTATAATTTACAATTACCAGGTTCAGCTGATCACAGGGATGTGCCTGACTACCAAGTGACATGACACAACAGGTCCCACCGACTGACACCCAGAATCCTTGGATAGACCTTCATTTAGGCATGCAGAGCTAGATTCAGTTGCGTGGAACACCAGCAGCTGCCTCATTCCAAACGCCTAAGAGCACCTGAGACATCTCCACCACGACAGCAGCTGGAGGGCTGAGATGAACAGTTCTCTCTGCTTCTGCCAGGCTCCTGCTATCCAATTTACACTGCAAGCTCAGAAGGAACACGCAGACGACAGACAGAACAGGATAGTCCCTCCCACACTCACGGGGGACACCAGCAAAATGTACCCACCACATCCACATAACCTCAGGGCTCTCTGAGCTACGGAGTGAGGATGTGCTGGAAATCCAGTGCATAATTTCCGGCTTTCATCTTGAGTTTGCTCATTTTTACCCATATTTCTGCTTATGTCTTTTGTGAAGGCAAATAAATGCCAAAAAAAAAATGGAGAGACGTAGGAGCATTTGGGAGCAGAAACAGCCAACACGTCAACGTCTGTCTTAGGAAAGAGGCGACCGGAGGAGATATGGAGGATTGATGAGATGCATGCAGACCAAGGGACACACAGCTCTGACCGGAGTCACTGGGGTCCAGGGTACCTCACCAGCCCTCACCATCCGCTGAACAACCTCCAACACACACATTTTCTTACCTGGAAGTAAGCCTGCGATTGAAATAACAGCATCCCTGCAGCCCAAGTAGCAACTGGCTTTTCCTAAGCATTGAGCTCAGAAAAAGGATGAGACAACAGAGACTACAGCCCTCTGGAGAAGTCTTGAGAAGAACCGGTCAGTGCTTCTGCCACAAGTTACAGCATAGATGAAGCTCCAGCACAGCCGTGCTGTTCACACACAGACCTCTGAAAACCGGAGTAAGTTTAACCCTTGGATCACAGCCTCTATGCAGAGCCCAAGACCGAATGCTGAAAGTCGTCACTATCTTCCTAAGTAGCAGGTAGGACACGTGGTTATCAGCACGGGGCTCACACAACCTAACATCAGTCATCAACAGAGCAGATGTGCACATCTGGCCCAGCTGCTGGGGTCCCTTCGTTGTACTGCACTTCACCGTGGGATGACAGGACTCAACGCTCCCTGCCTGTCTCCGTGGACTGTCACAGAAGCGCAGGGCACAAACAGGGATTCCTCTTCCGTGGACGGCTGCGAGTGGTGACAAACCCACTCTTTCTGCGTGCTCCATCACCTTGAGCTGCGTATACAACGCCTGTGTCTATGCAAAGATAAGCCTAACTCGATCATCAACCAGAGCTTCAGTGTAACTATGAGCCATTTAAGCCTCGGGATCAGGCTTCAGTAATGGCTTTTGAGGGAACTAACAGTATATGACGACACAACTAACGATGCACTGTACTCAGCATACGCAAAGGACCTCATTTTGGGTAGCTACCTACAGCACCTTCCGACAATGAAAACCTGTGCAACTGCGTATCTTCTACTGAGAGGACAGTACGTCTCTTATTTGTGTACCAAAAGTTTTAATTTAGCCTACCTCAGAAGAGACCCAAGGGAAGAAGAACATTTTGCTGACTTCAGAAAACCAAAAAGTGCCCTTTCGCACTGGTACGAGACATAAGCTCGGTGTGTGGGCATGCATTCACCAAAGGCCAGGCATGCTGATAAAACCCCTGAGAACAGGCCCCGCGCTTGGAGAGAAATGTCTTTTAGAGCAGTTTCTGACACACATGTAACTCCCTCAAATGGCATCTTGTGCCCTCTGGACACACGGGCCAGAACTCCCAGCCTAATTTCTCCTCTGACAAGAAATAGGTAGAGAGGGAGACACTGCTGTGATAAATCACCACTTCAGCGAGGTCTCTGTCACCGCCACACATGATGTCCTCACAAGCAAACTAAAGGAACGAGATCCGGCCAAAGGCAACACCATTTTACGAGGTCTTCTGGCTGCTTGTAACAAGGTTAACCTGTCAGGGTAAGCCCAGTGGCATCAGCTCCGCTCTTCTGTTAAGATCCGTGACACGAACTGTAGCTGCTCCACAGATTAACCGAAATGTAAGAAATATGGCACCTCCCTCAGGAATGCAAGAAATAGCTCTGCTGCAAGACGCCAGCAAAATATCCAGAGACCATGACCAGAAGCTTCTAATTATCCTAGTCTATAATAATTAACTGAAATGAGGAAGTACATATGCAATATGAAAATGAAGGGATGTATTGAGGGGGATTTGCCAGAGCATCTTGCCCAGCTGTGGACAGGGACAACAGGGGAAAGTCTTCTCCCAGCTGAACCATGCCTGGGAAAGGAGCAGGGGAGAAGTCCAGCCTCCGAGGGGAAGAGGGGCAGGGGTGGACCAGGCTGGTGTTACTCACCCATGACTCAGCCACACTGACAATACCAAAAAAGCCCAACAAAAACAACCTCAAAACCCCACACGGCAAAAGCTGCGAGTCAAAGAAAAAGGGGTAGTTGTGGGCATTTTGTTTGGAAAACCGAGGAGACAGTCTTCAGGGAATTGAAACCCACCATGAAGAAGATGAGAAGCTTGAATTTGTTTAGATGTCAGCCCCAGAGCAGGGGTAGAGAAATGGCCGTACCGGTGTATTTCTATGACTTGAAGTCATTAAAACGCAACACAGAAGCCCAAGGGCGAAGGCAGTTTCCCCGTCTGACAGCCCCGCAGCAGAGACTCTGCAAGCGCCTTCCGAAGGACACGAGCACCATGTTGACACTGCACAGCCATGGCATGGGGTGCTTCCACCTGGCACAAGGAAACTGGAGGAACACGCACCCAGCAATGATAAAAGGGGCATGCTACCATCACCAGTGCCCCCGTGTGAGGTCAGCTCAAAGTTACAGGGCACAATTCAAATATGTAACTGTGACACCACAGGAGAATGCTGGAAGGTGGAGGAGACAGCCAGGCAGGACCGCTTTCACAGAATCATAGAATGGTTTAGGTTGGAAGGGAGCTTAAGGATCATCCAGTGCCACCCCCCTGCCCTGGGCAGGGACACCTCCCACCAGACCAGGTTGCTCCAAGCGCCGTCCAACCTGGCCTTGAACACCTCCAGGGATGGGGCAGCCACAACAACCTGTTCCAGTGCCTCACCACCCTCAGAGTAAAGAATTTCTTCCTAATATCTAATCTAAATCTCCCTTCTTCCAGTTTGAAACCATAACCCCTCGTCCTTCAGCTCCACTCCCCGATCGAGTCCCTCCCCAGCTTTCCTGGAGCCCCTTTTAAGTACTGGAAGGGGCTCTAAGGTCTCCCTGGAGCCTTTGCTCCTCCAGGCTGAACAACCCCAACTCTCTCAGCCTGTCCTCACAGCAGAGGGGCTCCAGCCCGCCCATCATCTTCATGGCCCTCCTCTGGACCCTCTCCAACAGTCCCATGTCCGTCTTATGTTGGTGGCCCTGTTTCTAGTGCTCTTCTCTGGGGAGTGGAGAGGAGGAGAGAAAGATGAAAGCTTTGTTCAACGCATCTTTAAAGTCTGCACAATGGGAATCCTGTATTTGAACAGCTGTGGTCAAATAAAAGTGTGGGCTGGGCTCAGAAGTAACACGTGGAAATACAGAACTGAGAAATACTGACCTTTGCTGAGTCCAGTCCTCTTCTCCAACTTCTGCTTCCTCAAGCTGTCTTCCGTATGGCAGTAGCTGGGTAACAGCTCCATGGACAGTATCTTCTCTGCACTGGCAATTTCCAAATCTCTGTTTCCTGCTAAATTGCATCATCAGTGCTTTCTTCACCTTACGCTTCCTCAATTTTTTCCTCTCGCTTTTGTCTCTTGTCGCACCCAGCGTTGCTTTTGCCCATCCCCTTCAAACACCCATCTAGATAACGAACAAAGGCAGAGCTTTCCTGCTCAGCAGCAGGAGGTGGGAAGAGCATCCCAAGCACTGAGGGCTGGCCCTGGGTAGCAGGGAGAGGACGGCAATTATTGTACTCTTAAGCAGAAAGAAGGTGGGCCAGGCCAGCCCGGAGGGGTGACTCCACGTTGCACCCCTGGACAGGGCTTCGGAAGGGGCTAGGAGTCGTCCAGCCTCCACCTCTTACTGCTGCTCTGCTGCCCACCAGCCCATCTCTTCCCTTCCTGCCCCCGTGCTTACTTTACTGGGCACTTCCCCCAGTTCCTCACCTCCTCTCATCCCCCCCATCCTTTGCCAGGTTCACCCAATTTCCACCCTCCTCTTCCGTAGTCTCCCTGCTCCTCCCACTTTCTCACGTGCATTTCTTCCTCTCTCCTATTGCTATCCCTCCTCAGACCCCATCTCTGTCCACACTCCCCTTCTCCGGCAGACAGAGAGCTGCCATCCCACATCCCTCCATCCCAGAGATCTCCCCCCAGATGCTCACCCCCGAGGGACACACACCAGCCTTTCTCTGGGGGGGAAAGCTGAGGAAATGGGGTCCCCTTACCCTCTCGCTACCAGCTGTCTCCACCGACCACTCCTCCATCAGCTCCGTGGCCAAGATGACCGCTGCCAGAGACCCCTGACAATCGGAAGACGTGAGCATTGGAGCAGAAGCCACGCTGTGGCTTTCCTCAGGCAAAAAAGGTGGGACACAGAGACAAGGCACAAGGCTTTTTTTGCAGCAACAATGCGTGGGAGAGACGCGGTGAGAGGAGGGGCTGGAGCACGAGAGCTCAGACCTGGAGATTTCACTGAGGTCCTCCACTAGAAATGTATTCGTCTCATGGTGGTTCCTCATTTATAATTACGCTGAGAACTAGCAGTTCACTGGGCTTACAGTAGTATTGCTGGTGCTCCGGTTGCTCAGTCGTGTGACGCCCACGCAAGTGCCTTACGGAAATTCATCAAATCACACTAAAACTTTTATCATTCAAGACTGCAGTTTCAACAAGAAAAGAGAATATGCAGTGGATGACGAAGGACAACTACACCATCATCAGAGATGAACCGAGGGCCTTTGTGAAGTTTTCCCGCATGGTGCAGATAAGACTGGATTTATTGTGGACCTTCGCTGCCCTAAACCTTGTACAACGGCTTCATCCATCCAGACTAAATAAAACAGGTGCAGCCCGCCCTGGCTTTGACAGGGAAAGAGAGAGTTCCTCCTCTTTATTCTGGAAAAATAATGACATAAGGCTGCCAAGACAGAGACACCATGCCACAATTTACACACTAAATACAATCTGAGCGAACGCAGAGATTGCCTTCCCGACCTCGCTGACTACACAACAGCCTCGTGTGTGTAAGAGGGTGCAATCACGCTTCGTACATACACCATCACACGCCATTTTTCAGCAACACCCCAACGTACAAACCCATTTTGTCCCTTTATCAACTTGCAACATGGCAGCGAAACAGGCTCCTGCGCCCAGGAGCACGGTTTGGGGCACCCCCGGGTGGTCCTGGTCAGGGCCGTTAAAGCCTGTTGGTGCCCTCAGGGCCCTGGCACAGACACCTGCTATTCAAAAAAGTATGGTCACACATAAATGCCGCTTAAAGGAAGGCGACGTCAAACATGCATGTCCCTTCTACATGTGGCTAACGTTTTTCTGCATCGTTACATCTCTTTTTTGCAACGTACGGCGAAAGAATAGCTCATCCAACACTTTACGTGTAGACAATTTTCAGAAGCCCCGCCTGGCATTCACTGGAATGAAAGGCAGGATGTATCTGCTTAAACCTACTGAAACATTTAATGACAGATTGGCTCGTCTGAGACTCTGCATGCAAACTGGCGAAAACGTTCCGCTTTCTGCGCCGGTGTGCGACAGGACTGACACTGAGGCTGGGCACGCACGTGCCATTTTGCCCCTAGATTTGCAATTTTAAACCCAGGCCATTTTCATCCCCGTTCTGAGGCTGGCTACCTAATCCAGACCTAGAGGAGCTTCCCAAGTCACTCTTAAATCAGGCATTTATCACGGTTCATCCGAAGCAGTTATTTTAGAGAGGCACCCCAGGGAGGGATCAACTGGCTGTTTATAGATGCTTAAAATACATTTCACCCGGGCACCCAAAGCTCCCTTTACTGTCAGTGGAGGTAATGGGTGCAGGTCATGTCATCCTAAAGTAGGCATCTAAACCAGCTTAAATGAATCTTAAATTAACTCCATTCCCAAATGTAATTTAAAGATGCAAAAAGATAGCAAATGTATTGCTTCCTTTAGGATATGTTCTCCTGATAGATTACCCTCCTTGTTAAATGTCTGAATCCTATTTTGAGCTTGAAATTGCTTAAAATCTTTCATCCCCGAGTCTTAGTACATCTCTGCCTGTTACATTAACTATTTCGCCACTCACGTTCTTTGCTAGGTCCATAAATAGTGCACGCAGTCAAGTAACTTCCCAACCTTTCCCTTGCGTTGCTGCCTTTCCTTTTCATGCTAAATCCTACAGAGGCACCTGGAAGTTGTTCTAGTAGGACGTTTCTTAGCGTTTGCTTTGTTTTCTTTGGAAAAGCCAACATTGGACACGTAAAAGAAGGAGCTCTGGTCTCCACTACTTGGAACTTTTGCTAGCCGCTAGCATTTGAATGGATTGGCCAGCAAAAGAAAAAACCTGCCCCAAACCCTACAGCATAGAGGCAGGAGGCCAGAGAACACCTTTGTGCAGGAAAAGGATTTGACAGCGGATACGAAGCAGGGGAGGCAGAAGGGGACCTCCTGGCACAGGTCTACCCTGTGAGCAAACGTAAAGTCTTGTGTCCCGTCTCACCGCAGCGTCTCCGGGCACCTCGTACGCCCATCGGGCTGGTGACCCCTTCCGATCTTGTGTCCCGTCTCACCGCAGCGTCTCCGGGCACCTCGTACGCCCATCGGGCTGGTGACCCCTTCCGATCTTGTGTCCCGTCTCACCGCAGCGTCTCCGGGCACTTCGTACGCCCATCGGGCTGGTGACCCCTTCCGATCTTGTGTCCCGTCTCACCGCAGCGTCTCCGGGCACCTCGTACGCCCATCGGGCTGGTGACCCCTTCCGATCTTGTGGTCCCTGCCCTTGGCTGGGTCTGGGTCAGCACTTGAAATTTCAACTCCAAGGCACATGCGTTCAGAGACAAATCCTGCCGTTTGTTAGTGACACCTGGAAACGGAATGACTGTTCCCGTTCAAAGTCCTAAATGGCTTTATTTCCCGCCCCCCCCTTCCTTTCCTGCAGGAGGATTACCACAGAGTAGTACTTTCTGTAAGTTTTGATCCACACCAAAAATTACCCGAATGGAAACCACTGTGCGGCTTTGGAGGAAGCAGGTCCTGAGGTCGCTGCAAGATCAGCGATCCCAAGTCACAAGAGCTGCCTCCCTCCCAAGCGCGGTGCAGCTCCCGCAGCGTCAGGGAACAGCACTGGAACGGCGGCCCAGCCCAGCTGGAAAACCTAACTTTGTGCCTTTAAAAACCACGTGCGGAGAAGGATCAGACCTGAGGAATGTGGAAGGGTTTGGAGGAGAGGCAGCAAGATGCCAGACCTTCTGAGAAGCGGGTTGCCATGGCGACTGGCTCATTTAACCCAATAAGGGTCAGGCAACCCTGCACGTTCGAGCTAATTTAATTAAAGAGGTGGGAAGGATGAGCAAAATAAACTGGCACAGACTTCCCTTCAGGATGCTGTTGCTCAGGCCGGGCAGGATTCATGATGCCAGGCTTTGGCTGGGCATCTCAAGCATCACAGGGCCGTCCGTATCCAAAGCAGACCCCAGGAAAGGACCGAATCAGCGAGGAAGAACCAGCCGCGGAGGACACGCCGGGGGGGACGCAGGGAGATGGCGTTTGCCATGCCTCTCGCCCCTCCACCCGGCTGCCACGAGCACACCTCTGCTAGGACGAGCGAGCTTCCAGCTGCACCAGACGCTCTTCTTGATGGGCTCCTTGCCTGAGCCATTGGTAACGTGGCTTTATGTCCCTTCCGAATTTGAAATGTGGATAAAGCAAAGCTGGCAAGGTAATTATTCCTCACTGTCAAACATTGCTCTTGGTTTGCTGTCTGCAGACAGCTGGAGAGTGATGAATCCCTTTGTGTTTGCGGCAGCCTTGGATTTGCTCCAGGAAAAGGTCCAAACAGGCAGGGAAGTTTTGCATTAACATGCCCTGTCGGCACAGATTCCACCGCTGCCGCATCTAAGCCAGAGAACGGGGCTCATCCGAAGCGAGAGGGCAGCTAGGGCCCAAGCGCGAAAACCGCTCGGCGCTGAAAATGCAAATCTTCAGCACGAGAGCTGATGGCCGCCTCCCAGAAGACATCACCAGGCACCCAAAGAACGCTGTGCCCTGTTGAAATTCTTAATGCCACGACTTTGACAGGTTTCTCTGCTCCAGCAGGGTCACTGGCAGCTTTACGTGTTCCACCTCCTTCCCGGCACGCCGCCTGCCGCTCTTCACCTTCCGTCTGAAGGTACGCTCCCCACGCAAGGGTTGGAGCTGCCATCTGCTCGCTCCTTCCCCTCCGCTTTTGATCCCTGACCCCCGATACCTCTTTCTGCTCCAGCCCCTACAGTAACGCACCCCCCCGGAAAGGCTGAGGTCGGCAGGGCACTTCTGGAGACCACCTAGTCCAACTCCCCCGCTCAAAGCAGGACCAGCTGGAGCAACCAGAGCCGTTCTTGCTCCCAGCACATCACCAGTGCTGTCGGAGGCCACAGCCGCCCATGGTGGGAGGTGCGGTGCCGCAGGCTCCGGCACGGTCAAACTGTTCCCAGAGTGGGAGGATCACCAGGGCATCTCCCTACTGTTCATGGTCTCTGTCCCTCTGCTGATGGCCAGACGGCACGAGGGGATGCCGTGCTCTCGGATGAACACAGCCAGCGGAGTTCTCAACACCTTTAAGCCATCACTAACTGGAAACAACTCACTGAGCAAGTGGCTAAGGCTAGCGTGAGACAGTCGCCCCCCAGCCCAACATAGACGTCGGCTTCAGGCAGAAATAAACCTGCTGCCTCAACTCCGAAAGCAGCCCTGGGCCACCCACACAGATAGAGACACATTTTTAGGCAGAAAAATCCCATCCAGTACATACCTCGTCCCATTCATCAAACACGGGATCTGGTTCACTGCTTAGTCCAGCCCTTTGGCAGCTCAGGACCTGTTTCTGCAGCAGGAAAGGCTCACTCTTGGTTTTTTCTGTTAAAAAAACCAAACCCACAAACAAACAACAAAAACACAACTCTTTCTCTTTTCTGAATCTTGTCCAAACTCATTCACTGGCCCTCTGCCTCTCTTCCGAATGACTCCATGGGAGTCCTCAAGTCTCAGCATTATTATATTTTAT
Source organism: Burhinus oedicnemus (assembly GCA_008921705.1). Taxonomy (NCBI): domain Eukaryota; kingdom Metazoa; phylum Chordata; class Aves; order Charadriiformes; family Burhinidae; genus Burhinus; species Burhinus oedicnemus. The sequence continues at coordinate 101,440 of VFFE01007932.1, forward strand.
TTACACAGCACAATAACCGTACGTGGCACTTTTCAACGTACATCAAACAGCAAGGTCCATTTTCTGATGAGTGTACAGTTTGATTCAGAAAAACACTCTACAGAAAATGCACCAGTCTCCTGGCCTGGATAAGCTGAACTGTACCGAGGAGGAGACCGAAGCCTCTTTGCTCTATTTCCTCAACCCCTAAAACTGAAACAACCAGAAGAAATCCCTGTCTGTAGACGAGCATTTTATTTCAAACGGCCGCTGGTGACAGCACCCCTTGGAGCCGCTCAGATTTACACTGACGTATCTCCCTGCTGCTGGTGCCCAGCACGTCCTTCAGGTGCCGGTGGGTACGCTGGTCCTCACGAGCCACAGCGGCAATTCGGGGGTCCCGCTCCAAAGGTTCTCACCAGGCCAGACCACATCAGGTACCAGACAGCAGCCACCACCGGGAGAAAGCAGAACGCAGGCAGGAAAAAGATGCAACCAGCAGAAAGGAGAGCTGCTTTTCTTGGTGGAAACTGTTAAAAACCACCAACTCGGAAGGGCTGAGGGCTCTGGGACAACTTGAGCAAAGCGCGAAGCACCAGGCTGGGGAGTCCCTTGAGAGGGAAATGGTGAAAGAGCAGCCAGAAGCAGTTCTCCGAGCACCCGAGGGCTCTCTGCTGTACGCCCAGCAAAGCACAGTACATTAATTAGTGAATTGGGTAATTTTGGAATCAGTCTAAGAATATCTATTGATAAAGGACAAATAATTAGCTGTCAGCATCTCACAAGTTTTCCAAAGACTGCTTCCTCTGGGCACAGCTACACTTACCTAAAAGAATAACTGTGAGTAAACGCAAGGCTCAGAAAAACAAATCAGAAAGGCCGTGCCTAGAGGCATCGGCGCTTCCCCACAGGTGCTCTAGATGAGCTTCATCCAAGGCCTTTTCCTCCCTCGAGCCGGTGAAAATCCCTCCTGGGTTTCAGAAAACTTGAACACTAACCTGACCTCAGCACTGCTCTGAAAACACAAGGTGCCAGGAGTCAACTGCTGAGATTGCTGCGGCTCGTTTCCCCCCCGCCCCGGCTATAACAAAAGCCGCGGTGTCAGCGTTGCTTGCGCTTTCCGTAAGACGTTAATGCCACGCAGCATCACAGAGGTGACAACGGTACAGGAGCCCTGGGATTGCCTTGCAAGGAATCACGACAACCGTTCATTTCTGTGCCGTGCCAAATACATTCTCAGAGCTTGAAACGATAAGCTTAAATCCGTTTAAGTTTTCTGAAATACTTTTGGGCTGGGGAAGTCTGTGCTTTTCAAATCACAGGGTTCAAATGATCTCAAATAGCTAGGCAGATGGAGGGGTTGGTTTGTTCGTTTTTTACTAAGTGACCCAGCGTAGAAAGTTCAAAGATCCCCCAGGACACAGAGGATTCACACTGTTTAGGGAACAGGCTATTGCCCCCGGGCGCAGAACCACAGAGGTTTCAGCGTTTTTAAAGGGACATCATTGATGACTGAGAGTTACCTATAGAGGAGCAGTCCCCAGTGGCCATCCCGTACGGAAGTTATCGGGAGGCCGTTGTCACGAGGCGCGGGGACACGCTGCAGCAACCCGCCAGGGCAAGGTGTTCCAAGCACAAGCGTTCCCTGGACAGGACTCGGCCACCGCACCGTCAGGTTACCTGCACGCTTTAGGGCCTCCGGTACCCTGGGGGGGGTCCAGTCCCGCTCACCTCACCCATATGCACCAGGGCATGGTATAGGGCTCCTCACGGGGGCCGGCTCCCCCCTCTCCCAGAGGCACAGCCTGGAGACCAGCCCCACTACACACATCTCCAGCTGGGACACAAGAGCCCAGCGCAGTCGCCTGGCTATGGAGAGACGCTTTCCCAGAAACAGACCGCTCCTGGAGAGTTTTAGTGAAGGAAATCAGAATATAAGCACACTTAGGAACCGATCCGGTTGCTAAGGGACATTCACGCAAAGCTCGACCGGGAAAACCTAATGCAGGAGGGAAGTCGGCAGCCTCTCTTCCCCTACCTCCTCCCATGCAGGTCAGCCACCCTCGCACCCCACCTTCTGCGCACAGGGGCTGTCCCCACAGGGCGAGGGGGTCACCAGGACAGCATCCTCACGGGTGGCGGGCATTGCAATTCCAAACAAGAAGATCGGAGCAGACCTGGAGCAGGTTTCCAGGGTCAGCTGCAGCCCAGGGATCACCAGACAAGCCCAGCTCAGTCCGAGAAGGAAGAGCAGCAAGGTGCGTGGCCAGACACAGGTACGTGCTCAGACACAGACCAAGGGCAAGCACCTGAACCTCACTGCAGCTCCTCAGCAAAGCGTAGGAGCCCTTTCCCACAGCTTATCTCTTTCCCGAGCAAGCCTGACCCAAGGTTACGCTAGAGCTTACCTCCAACCCAGGCAGCCAAGGCCCTGGAGGGGGGCGAGGGTGTCGCAGGGGCTTCGGTGCACTCTGGGCTCTGATGCTGCAGCCAGATCTGCGCGTGAAAATAAAATTAGCGCATCACTACCACACGCAAGTTCAAACCCGCTCGACAAACCGGCAGCCCCGATCAGGCTCCCGCGCCGTCCTGCCGCTCGCAGGCGGGCAGTTCGGCGTGCCACACGCATCACGCAGCCTAGAGGGCTCCGTCTGACTTGTTTCCAGTTAAAAATGCTTCACACCTGCTGGACTGTGCAACATATCAACACTGCAGTGACCCCGCGGTCACACGGTGTTTCCAGGAGGACCCAGCTCTATCACGTTTTTGGGCAGTGCTGTGCTAGGCAGAGGCCACTGAGGAACGGATCCAGTAAAAAGCGAGTCAGAAGGATCACAGAATCATACAATGGTTTAGGTTGGAAGGGGCCTTAAGGATCACCTAGTTCCAACCCCCTGCCCTGGGCAGGGACGCCTCCCACCAGACCAGGTTGCTCCAAGCCCCGTCCAACCTGGCCTTGAACACCTCCAGGGATGGGGCAGCCACAGCTGCTCTGGGCAACCTGGGCCAGGGTCTCACCACCCTCACAGCCAACAATTTCTTCCTAATATCTCATCTAAACCTTCCCTCTTCCAGTTTGAAGCCATAACCCCTCGTCCTATGGCTCTACTCCCTGATCCAGAGTCCCTCCCCAGCTTTCCTGGAGCCCCTGGAGGGACTGGAAGGGGCTGGAAGGTCTCCCCGGAGCCTTCTCTTCTCCAGGCTGAACCCCCCCAACTCTCTCAGCTTGTCTGAGAGGTGCTCCAGCCCTCTGATCATCTTCACGGCCCTCCTCTGGACTCGCTCCAACAGCTCCAGCTTGCTCCTCTGGATCCCTCCCCAGTCTTCACAAGACTCAGGGGGATTTCCCAGGGAACGCACTTCCCTGCCACATCCACATACAGGAATTAGTGGCTCTCCTCGGCAGTGGTGTGAAATGGGGTGAGAGCTGATGGCAGCAAGTATCTGAACCTTAAACCTTCTGTTCATCTGGATACCTGGACCTATGCCACCATCCAGAAGGAAAACTGCTCGGACTGCTTAGGGCTGAGCCCAGAGTGGAGGTCCCCGTGTCACCAGAGCGGCTGTGAATCGGTGCCATCTGCTGCTACGTGAACGTGGGACTGTGGTGCTCTCAGTGCTCCAGCAGCCTGAGAGTTTGAACACATACTGCCAAATTAGTTACAGAAATGTAATCACATCGATACACCAGAGACACCGCTAATGGCTGCTGCGCATGAGGCGAGGACTGGAGGTGTGCAGGAACGCAGATGGACTGGGACAGATCTTTAAAGCAGTTCAGCGTTAATTGCTGGGAGAACTCCCCAGCTTATCCTTTCACTAGTGCTGGGTTTAAGCCATCTAATGGAGGGGGGTGGTTAGAGAAGTTCATCAACAATTGCCACTTCATACGCTGCCTCCTTTCTTGAGGAGGAGAAAGCATTTCATTATCTCTGTTATCAACAAACATCTTCCTGTAGCTTTTAAAATGCAGAACAGGAATTCCTATTACAATGCCTGGCTTTCCTCCGCTGAGACCACCAAGTTAACTGCCTCCATGTGGGAGGGAGTCTGTGCCAGCGCTCGTATCCCTGTTATTCCTGGTAGAAATAAATAAATAAATCATCTCCCTTAATTCCTCCGGACAGACAACCGCTTCACAGAACTGTCAAGCTGTCACTCTCAGCGGAGGCTTCCGAAAGGGACAATGTCAAGTGGCTACACGCAGCCCCTGGTACATTTTTGAGGCCAAACAGCACTGCTTAGTCAGCCAGTCTGGGATCCCAGGCCAGAGACAGGGACGCTCCCCGTGGAAATCCTTTGTCCCTTCTAGAGCCCTGAGCTCAAATTATGATAAATAGTGATAGGACACGCTAGAAGGAAGTCTGTGCAGGAAGAACGTTCACAGTGAGAACTGGAGCCTACGCGGACCAAGCACTGACCTCTTTCCCATGCAACCATCGTGTAGGAGCTGGTGGAGGGGTACGTCTACACAACACCCACTCAAGAAGCGCTTGACCTCAGCAAAAGAAAGAGTCATAAATAGTCGAACTCTATGTCTTGGTTCTCCTTGTGTGATACTCTGTTCATAGACTTTGCACCTCGGCATCTGTTTGCAATGCTCTTAAGGAACCTGAAGAAAAGCAGGGAGGGGAGCAGATGAGTAGCGTCTGTTGACCGGAGGCTCCAGGCTATTAGGAAACGAGACAGTGTTTAACACTGGAGAAAAAAGCCTGGGGGACGCTCTGTGCAGCAGGATCGCTCCCAGGCGCACGTGTGCATGCACACACATACTCAGATGTTTTATAGGGCAGCGGAATCAGCATTCACTTTACAACTGACCTGGATTGCTAACGCAACGAAGCCAAGGCCGCTGGCACTGCTCAGAGGGCATGGCAACCAGCGCGCTCTCGGGGCGACGCACACTCACGTCAGTCCCGCGTCCACTTCAGTGTGCGATCCGAATGGGGTCAGGCATCAGGTTTGGTGGATTTTTTCCCCAGCTGGCCAAGTCCTTTAGAAAGTAGCTTCAGAAAAGAGAAAGGAAACAGGATCCAAAAAGTGACTCATGAGGAGGAATTAGTAACTCATTAACTCCGGGGTTTAAGGAGAGAATTTACTGGTCCTGTGGACCAGGGCAACATGCAGCTCATGTTAATCCGGCCTCTTTCAAGTGGCAAGGGAATCCATCAAAAAGAGAGAAAAAAGCCTCTCTGTATGGATTGACTCCCACCCAAGGGTGGGAGCTGCTCGGCTGGGAAAGCAGAAGGAGATGGTGTGTCCCACGTCAGAGGTCTGGTAGCAGTTGTGATTGACCGAGACCCTCTGAGAGGAGGAATCAATCCTTATCTTTTACCGTATCTCAAGCTCAGATGTCCCATGGCAGAGCATGCTCCACCAGCTTGGAGCATGAATTTTGAAACAGACCTCTTTTTTATGTTTTGGACACAGTTTGTTGCTGATGCTGCTGCAGTACCACAGGTCCACGGTCTCCAGAATTTCTGATGGACTGTGAAGCATGACATTCAAGTCAATGAGGCGGGTTGTTGCGGTTATTGCTCTGCTACCAGGGTTTCGGCAGAACACACTGTGTTCGGGGCCAGGCATAAATCCCACCTGAGGCCAGCACAGTAACAGCCCAGTTGGGCTTTTGTTAGAAGTGCTGGGATACCACAGGAGATGCACTGTACACCTTCTGAGATCACTGCAGGCCAGGCAGGACATTCCAGAGCATCTCAGCACCAAAAGCTTTCGTGCGAGTCGCTGAGCCCCAGGCATCAACATGACTATGAACAAATCGCACCCCAAGGTCTGTTCCTAGTATTGACAAGCAGCGGGGCATCACCTGCAGGCTCCAGAGCCTTCGTGAGTCAAGGCCCAAGACGGCGCAGAAGAGGGCACACTGCGTGTAACACAGGTGCAAGAGCAGACACGTCTGTCTAGTGTCCGGCACTGTGAGTAACGGCTCCCTCCTTCCAGCAGCTTGCCTGGAAGGTCTCCGGGAAGTCTTGTCCATACTGACCTAGGGGATGTCTTGGATACCCTAGGTTATTTCAAATGGCTCTAAATGCCTTAGCTAGCGAAACTCAGTCAGGCCCTGAATGGTCACCCCTCACCAGCGGACAAAAGTCAGCTCAGACCAAACCAGACGTTGCGTTTGTGGGGCTCCAGCAGCTGCGCCATGTCTCCATGGACTGCGGTGGGGTGTTGAGACACACACAGACAACCTCAGCTGGGCGAGCGATTATAGGTTTCCTCATCTGCAAACTGAAATCTCTGCAGAGCTCCCGGTTTTGAAGGAAATTTAAAGCACCTACGTTTACTTTGTCTACTCTTGGCAAGATGAATCCTTCCTCCAATGCAAAATGCAGGAGCCTTCACCTCTCTGCACGTGTCTGCTGTGCTTTTCACAAGCAGTCAAAGGTATGAAATGGGAATGAGTCGCGAAGAAACTTCTTCCTGTAACAGTAACACACGAGCAGGGAGATTCACAATATTCAGGTTAGTTACTGGCATAGCAATGTCAAAAAAAAAAAAAAGCAGCCAACCACACAAGCCAGCATCAAAGGCATTTATGATCTTCACCCAGCAAAAGTCCAGGGATGAACCTCTGCAGCATCCTCTGCCGGCTCAGCAAAAGGATGCTCCAGGCCCCGAAGCTGTCCTGGCTCCACCCTGCCGCCCCCAAGCTGGAAGTTATTTCTTGCTGCAGAGATATCCTCTATGGTTGCTGAAAACAGTTCTTAGCTATTTGGGATTTGCTTACTGATACCTTTATCAGGCGGGTCTGAGCGTCTCACCTGTGTTCCCAATCCAGGCAGAAATTGCGTGTATTGTTTGGGACGTAACAAATAGTAGCTGCCTGTAGGTATTCGCCTTCTGCGAAATGAGTGTCCTGACATGAAATCGCACCATATTACATAAAATAGTAAAACCATATAGAAAGAGCATAAGAAAGATGCATCTTCACGTTAAATCCAATCTAATTCTGTATTTGGTAATCTGCTTTAGTTTTGCAAGTCGCTGTGACTCGGTGTCTGCCTAGTCAGATACCCGAGACAGTTCTGTGTCGCGGCACTGTGGGACTGCCTCTTCCAGCACCCTGTTTACCTGCATTTCAGTATATCAAAGATTTTTCATCCTTTTACACAGAGCTGTTTGCTTTGCTGGCTGAATTCAACAGGAGGAGGGATGCAGGAGTTCGAACTACTGAGCTTTCACTCGACCCCGCTGTCTCTGTGCCCAGAGAGGAACTTCTCACAGGCTAGTTTAGGCTTCTCCTCGGTTTTAGTTCACTCAGCCTGGCTGCTGCTAAAGTTGGACATCAGCCTTCAGTCCCCAGTAGGACAAGGAGGAGAGTTCTACCACTGAGTAGTTTTAGCAACAGTTTTACTGGTTTTTTTATCTATCCAGTGGTTTCTTTACTGCATACAAACTTGCAAAGCTTTCCCTTGTAATGTTTTTATAGCCAGCCCAAAGCTCCCTGATGTGTTTGTAATGAGCCCCATGTATGTATAATTTAGGATATGTTTAATCTCTCTGCCTCTGTAATCAAAAAAATGTACTGTTTTGGTTGGTTTGGGGCTTTTTCTAAAATATCGTCTTTTTTTTTTTCCAGGCTGACCCAAGAATCTCACATGGTTGAGTCAGACTGCTCCAGTAGGGACAGGAGTAATTGATGTACCAGAGACGATGACCTTTGTTGGGCTGAGACTGCATGTCTCTTATTCCTTTTTGGTTTTTTTTGGCTTGAAGTCCTAGCTGCATGTGGTTTGTTTGCATCCAGCCTGAGATGGATGGTGCATAGATTTAATGAGGTCGTGTTTTCCCACCAGTTCCATTTGTAGCCATTTGATGTTCCGCTCTGAGCAGCAGACTGAGTTAAAGGCTATTGAAACGTCTATGATGCAGACAAGCATTCTGCCCAATTTTTATTCTTTTACGTATTTGTTAATAAGCATCTTCAGGCTAAAGGTGAAACCCATGGTTCACTTCTTGGAGAAGAAGCCGATTTGGTACTTCTGGATTATGCTGTCGCTGGTGAGATACTCTGAGATCCGGCTCCTGACACGCAGAGCAAGTGCATATCCTGCACAAGGGTAAAAACATCATCATGACAGTGCTAATGCTGTGAAAATTCAGGCAAAGCTGCTGTTCTGCTGAAGCAGAAACGTTTTACGGAGACATTGGGAATGGAACGAGCATCAGGGAAGAAGGATGATTCTTCCCTACGCTGGTCACTGCACACAGGGAAAGCCTGGGCTCAGGTTCCATCTTGCCAGATCTGAGATGAAAATTTCTGCTCGGTCTCTTGCACAGGATGCAATTCCCTGACTAAATGGAGACGTCAGGAGCTATTATGTACCTGTCCTGGTAACTGCACAAGGAGAGATCATCTAGCCAGGAGGCAGCTCCATTCAGATGTCTGCATCTCCAGCGTGTCAACCTGCAGCAGCTGTTTTATAACCTTAAGGGCTTTCTGCGGTTACCCTTGAAAAGCACCTAGGAAAATTAATTCCACGTAGGCCTGGGGGCGTAGCTTATACGTGTACCGAGTTGTTCCCCCAAGCACCGGCAGGGATGGACACCAGGCATCTGAAAATCCGCATGCTTCCCCAGAAGGTCAGCGCCTTCGCCGTTGAAACCGTGGCTGCGGCAGACACCATCAACCCTCCGATGTTTGCACCGTGGGCCTTAGCGTCTCTGTTATTCACATGCGCAGGCACAGTCCAGCCTCATCTACTGTTTCACCACGGCGAAAGCACACCAGAAGCCAACAACTCCCCACCCATGCACAGCTCTCCACCTCCAAGCAGGCTTAGGTCCGCAGGCAACGCACCCAGCTCCACACCATAGTGCCCAGTTGCACAACACCTGAGCCACACACGCTCTTCATCCTCCACGTGGCTCACGAAAAACCGCACCCCGTGCACACTCGAAGCACGCAGCCCGTGTAGAGAAAGTCAAATGCAGCAGCGAGCGGTACAGTGACATGCTGCGCCGCTCTGAAATTCCTGACACCAGCAGCGCAGAGGTTGACGTACAGCATCCAGCAGAACACCCGGGCATCCAAGCCACGGGGCAGAGGCACTCTGCACGCCCAGGACACGGCACGTACACAGAGCACGCACCTCCACGTGTGCGCTCTTCCTACAGGGGAGTCAGGACCGTGAAACCAGCTACGGCTATTCCCAGGAGTCTTTCATTTAAAGGCACCGTAAAGGAAGAGCTCTCTGCGCATCTCTTTGGACTAACTGCCTTTGAAGCAATTTTACTCTAGGTTCCCTCTCGGCTACTGTCAGGTTATTCATTTTCTCTGTCAAAACCTTTTTATTCACTGGGAATCTCAGCAGGGTTCTTCACTTGTTAATATTACTGATTAAATTGCATAGTCTCTAACGTAAATATTCAAAGAGACTTTCCCCTCTTCCCACCATTTCAATAGCACAGACCGCGCCTGTACATACGTCTTGTACAGGAATGAATCGGACGGGACTGACTCGGAGCTGCTTGCACCGGGCACGCACAGCTGAGGACGGACGTGATAACCGGCACACGTTCCCAAACACGCTGGCAAGACCCCCAGACAGCCCTGCCCGGCAATGCTGGGCTTCCCACCCCACGGGCACCGGTGTCCTGCCTGCTTACCTGCCCCTCCTGCCCCCTGTGATTGCTACCGGTAAGAACGGACGCAGGAAGCCTTGCCTCTGTCTCCAGGACATCCCGGCTGAAGTCCAGTCCTCACAAACCTGTGCAGGGAGGAAGCAAAGAAGGAAGAAGGTGAGAAAACCCTCCTGTGCATGTCGCATTTCATTACAAATAGCAAACCTCTGTGCTTCAAATGATGGCTGCCGGGCAGGCGAGGGCACCATGAATCAGGGCTCGGCACTTTTCCAGCCATTTAGCATCTATTTCCTTTGCTGGCTCCAGACTCAGTCTTGGTAGGGGAGACCTGGGAAAGGACTGCACCCTCTGGCCCGACGAGCTCCTCAATGGCTGAGCTGGTGATTTCAGACCGGGGTCTCCTCCCCGCCATCGCCACCTGCTTATCTTTCTCCATTTACTATTTCATTTGTTTCCCCCCCACGTCGTGGAAGGCTCTGGCGCACCTTCCCCACCCCGAAGACCTCGTGCCAACGGTGGGAGAAGCCAGAGCTCCCTCAGACAGGAGCCGGACCGCAAGGGATGGAGCCCTGGCCCAACACTCGCGTTGCGGGATTCAGTTCTTTGCAGGCTACAGCAGTAATTCCTCTCCTGCTTATGGGAGAAAGCTCACACTCCTTGAAGCGGTTTAACTCTTGTGTTAACAGGAGTTGCTTAAGGAGAGCACTTCTAAAGAGGGGCATAAATGAGGATGATGAGGATTCACGAGCATTCATGAACACACCGAGCAACTCCCAGCCAGCTGAGAGTTAAACAGGCCGCAAAGGCTGCGGGAAGATCCCCATCCTACTTCAGTGTTCAAAGTGCTGGGACAACAGAGTCCAGCCTGCGCCTCTTCTCGTTCCCATACAGCGTCTCACCGTTATCGTTTGTCATCATCACCTGATCCATGGCTGTACTTTTCTCTCCTCTACTTCACCATCAAGTCTTTCTGTCTGTTTCTGGACAGAAGGAATGGCATTCTTTTCCCTGCCGTATGAAAGACTACAAAACCTGGGAAGTATTGATCTCAGCTTGGACATCATCAGCCAAATACTGAATCTGTTTAAACAAAGGGGAGCGCAGGCAGCGTGTCCCTCCTGCTGTTGAGGACAGCCCCCGGGAGGTACGGCGAGATGGAGAAAAGCTGTTATTGATTCAGCTCCATGTTCCAAAGCCCTTCCCCTTCCTGCATTAAGGGCTAATTTTAGGCTGGGATGATTTGATAATGTGGTAATGTTCATCGTGCAAACCCATTACGTTTGCCATCCAAGGCGGACAGACACGGGGAGCACGGCTCCAGCGGAGCGGAGCAGCACTAGGCGTCGGGCAGCTGCAGGGGCAGCACACCCGGATGCCATCAGAGCTTCGACTCCTGCCCTGCTGCTTCTCCGCTGATGTCTCCCCCTCTCCCGTCCTGTCCGCAGATGCTCTGGCTTCTCTCCTGCCAAAAGCAGGAGGTCTGGACGTAGGTGCCGACACCTCCAGAAGCACCAGCCCCTCTCCAGCAGCGCTGCCCGGTGCGAGTGAGGCCCCAAGGAGCCATGCATCCCAGCAGAGGTTGCCCAGTCCGTGGGATGAGCTGAAACGCACTGGGATGCTCTGCAGGTTTTCTTTGCCCAGCAGCTAGGGCACGAGGTCAGTTACGAACCCAAGGCTTGTCCTGAAACTCAGCTGGGACTTGAATCCGGAGGGAATTCTGTCATCACAGAGCTGATTCCAGTGAATCCGTGTCTAACTAGAACAGCAGACAGACTCACAGAACGGTGGGAGTTACGTGCAGGAGTCTGGAGCCAAGACAAGCCTGCTCTGAGCCGTTCCCTGGACAGCTGTGGAAAAGCGGGCAGTACCTGAGACATCGCTCAGTGAGAAGACAGAGCAGCAGCAGAGCAAGCTCATCCCCGGGCGCACGCCCTTCCTCACCCCAAAAGAGGTTTCACCAGTCAGAAACACCACTCAGCGCTGTGCTGAAAGTCCACGGCGTGGGTGGCACAGACCAGGCTAGCCACAGTGTCCCGGACCCTAGTAGAATCCTTGGATATCTGTTTCTCAGGAGATGAACAGGTAGCGTTCGGTCCCTCCTTCCTGCTGCCACACTGCGAGCGCTGCGGAACAAATGGCTGCGAGAGATGCTGGGCCAAGAGGAGCTGCACAGAGCGGGAGATTATCCGCGGCCTTTCCCTGGGCACACAGAAAAGCTGCGATGCTTTATCACTGCAGGACAAATTGCAGTCCTTTCCACAGGCTCCTGGGAACAGCGGGGGAGGGCGATGCTCCCATCCCACCCCAGCATCACGCCTTGGAGCCAGTGGAGCTGCAGTCACCCTCATCCGTAAGGCTTTGCCCGATGCTTGCGGCTCCGATGCCAACCGAGTCACATTCTCATCAGACCCCGACCTAAATGAGGGTGCAGAGCCTTGATGTTCTGAGCAGGACGCGGCTGCTGGCGCAAGCCCAGCCACCGGCCCCGCACACATCCAGCAGACACGCTGCGGATTGCCTGCAGCCAGGCGAGGGAATTAGAGATGACGGAGGAGCAGGGACTGGGCGGGAGCCAGGGGGAAGGGATGTGGTGAGCTCACAGCTACCGGGTGCAGCATCTCTCTTCTCCAAGGCAAGCATCAGAAACGTGGGGAAAGCGTCTCCCTCTCCCATCCCGCCATGCTCACCCGCCCCACCTCTGTCCTGGTCGCATCCAGCCCATCTCCCCTCGCGGGGAGCTCATAAGCCCACGCTTCTCCTTGCCCCATAGGACGTGCCACGGTAGGGGGTGGGGGGAAACAACTCAGCAAGCAGGCAATTCTCTCCAAAGTCTGCGTGACCTCATCTGACGCTTCGCACGCCCAGAGGTCCAGAGCGGAGCCGCACCGTCATCTCCTGGCGTGGGCTGTGACTGTTGAGCCCGCACGACATGGGCTGCGGGTGGGCAGCTGTTATGGTTTGAGAAAATCCACAACAATTTATTGTCGTTTAGACAATTATTCTATTACCCGATGACCCCTCCCCACCCAGGAAGGGGGAATCGGGAAGAAAACCAGGAAACCCAGGGGTTGAAATATAAACAGATTTGATAGAATAAGACTAAATAATTAACAGTAATAACACTAAAGAACCAATAATGATCCCGATACCAATCTAAAGATATATAAGGATTATACTCAGCCAACTCTATCAGTAGGAAGCTGTGCGCTCCCAGCAGTGGACACGGAATGTCGGACACTGCGAGTGCTACGGCTTCAGGAGGAAGGGAAGGCCTCAGGGATCCGGCACTGGGGCAAGGAGTTCTCTGGATCGCCGCCATCAAGGGAG
>VFFE01007932.1:132963-151292 GCA_008921705.1 Burhinus oedicnemus
GGGACGCGCAGAGAGCCGGGGGGGATGCAGGGTGAGCAGGGGGGATGCGCGAGGAGCAGGGGGGATGCGTGGGGAGCTGCCTGTCGTACCCCCTTCCTGCTGCCACTTACCGACGCGCAGAGAGGGAGACCCCATTTCCGCCGCCCGGCGCCGTGCGGGCTGGAAATCCCACTCTGCCACATCCTCGTCTCCCCTCTCCCAAGCACAGAGCGGACGACGGAAGCTGCATCTCCGCTAAATAAGGGGAATATTCAACGTTAAGGTTTGCCGAGTGGGATTCCCGGGGAGATTATTTGAGCCGCGGGTGAAGGAGATTCCCCGCGGATGCTCCTCTGGGAGTTGGGGGGACACAGGACTACACGCTCGGCCAAGCCTCGCCGCTCGGTTCCTACCGCTCCGCAGCGAACCGCGAGAGACGCCGACACCTCACGTGAATAAAACAAACTTTTAATAATGTACAGCAGAAATCGACAGCCTTGGTTTATATTAAACAAAAGATTTCCTATATTACATCGTATTTACATTTGCATACTGAAGAGGTAAAGTGTCTAAGTGGCTATTTTACAGTCCGTTTCTAATAAAATATACAAAACCAAAGAAAAGGGGCAGATAAGTACCAAGAGATCTGAAGCCAGCGTACCACCCATTAACCCTGCGCCACAGAGAAGCCCGAGCTCCGTCCCGCTGCCTCTCCCCAGCGCCATTTGCCCTCGAGTATCCCACATTCCCCTCCCCGCTCCGTGTTTCGAGCTGCCGCGGCGGCCGGCCCTTCTCCCCAACTCTCCGTAGCGTTGGATTATTTTTATTTTAGTTTTTTTCCCCTACGGCTGCTGCAGCCACCTCCGAGCCGGGCAGCGATTCCTACGTTTGCTACCAGTACGCACCGCGCTTTTGCATGAAAAAAAGTGCTGTGTAAATGCTACATAGTCAGCGTTCCTATCTCGGATCCTCCTGGGTTTTGCCCACCTTGCGATGGCGTCTCTCTCCCAACAAGGCTTCTCCTGCAAATCCCGCTTTTAGGGGAGATACCCTGTCGTCCTGCCCTCAATTCCTTCTAACCTTATCCGCTCCGAAACCGCTCCGGTTTGGTTTAGCGCTGAGGCAGATGCATGTGTGGCTACAGGGGCGGCTGAGCGAGTCAGTGCAAGTTACGCAGCTGATTTAGTGTCCTGGAGAGAGCAGCCTGCACAGTTAAACGGGGACGGGAGACTCGGACTGGGAAAACGAGAGCCCGGAGCGCTCACGGAGGAGCGCGCGGCAGACGTACCTACCGGCGTGACGGGCTTTCCTATGGCAGTTTATTTCACAGTCGCTAAGTTTTCCTCCCCAAAACCCGCCGGGACGGGCCATCGCCGGGGTCCTGTGACAGCAGCCGAAGAGTCTTTAGGGGACCTGCGGAGCGCCCACCACCTGGGTTTCTAAACGCAGAAGGGTTTGGTTAAGGGACGGACGGAACCGCGGACGCAGGGGAACCTCTGGAGGCAGAACGAACGGGAAAGGGAAGGCAAAGCCGTAGGTTCACATTCCACAGCTCCGCGCCGCCCGAGCGCTGAACCCCGCGGGAGGAGGCACCGCGGCTCCGGGAACGCGCCGCAAAGACACCACTCCGCGCTTGACGCAACGTCACAGACAGGACAGGGAGTCTCGGGGAAGACGGACAGGCGGACAGACACACAGACAGCAAGAACAGAGTGTTTAGAAAAAACAACAGTTAACCCCGGCGGCCGGAGCAGAGATGAAACCTCACCTTCCAGAGCAGGCGCAAGGTTTGAGTAGAAACAGTTCCAGTGTAAATCGAGCTGTGTGCATTTGGTATTTTTTTTTTGTTTTTTTTCCTCCTTTTTTCCTTTTTTTTTTTTGTTTTTTTGTTTTTTTTTTTGCAGTGATTTCTTTACAAACAAACAGGTCAAGAGGTAATAATTATAGATTGTTTTTCTTCTCTTATAAAGAATTAACAACATTAAAAAAAGTTAAAATCCAGACCCTCCCATAAAATAATAATAATTAAAAAAAAAAAATAATCAAAACCACTCCAGTTAAAATTTATGGCTTCAGAGTTCTATACCGTAGATACTGACCTAACCACCAAACAACCGGCGCTTCCCAGATTGCTTTTAACACTGCAATCGGCACAACAGTCTCAGTCCTCGCCTAATTCCATTTTCCCTAGGCCCGGCTGTAGACAAGAGTCAAACCAACTCCACTTCACCCTGATTCGGCATTTAATCCAAAGAAAATTCATGCAGTTCCCCCCACCCCACAAGTTATACACAGCCACTTCCAGATTATGAGATATTTATATATGTATATTAAAAAGACGGACATCGATTTCCCAACCCAGGCCCCGCTGTCGGATCCCGCCAAGCGCCTCTCCGGAGGTGCAGAGCACACCCAGGCACCCGGCCCGTCGCGGCTCTGCCCCACGCTGCCGAGCGCGCCTGGATGGCGGACTCGGGAATTGCGTTCCTACCGGAACGGTCTCCCGCATTTCCCCACGGCCTGCTCTCCTTCCAGCCGGGCGCAGTGCCTGCTCCCTCTCTGACACGCATCCCAGCTCCGTGGCATCTCCCAGCCCCAGGTCTCTCTTTCCACCCTACCAAGAATTACAGACCCCAGGGGCTCAAGACAAAAAAAAAAACACCTGGATTCCAGGAGTGAAGTCAGTTCCTCATTTGTTTTGTCTTAAAAAAAAAGGGAAGGGGTGGCAGTGAGGCAACCTGATGGGAAGTTCCCGCAGCCAGCGTACGGACAGCAAGGCCACGGCACCCACCGGAGAGCTCAGGATCTGGTTTTAAGCAGCCTGTCCAAGCCAGACAATGCTCACTACTCAACAAGGAGAGCACCAGCGCGCACAGCTCAAAAAAATAATAAAAAAAAGGACACTCTAGATTTGCACATGCACAGAAAGCACGAACAGAGATGAGCCACCCTACGGGCAGACACTGCACGTCTACGGAAGGAGATGAAGAGGCACAGGGGACACGCGCACCTTGCGCATGCAGACACCGTTGCGCACACTGACAGCCAGTCAGATTTCTGGTTTCGACTTAGAATTTTTTCAAGCTTAAGAAAAAGGAGGGAAACAGTTTCGCCAAGCTGATAAAACTGTTCAGGCTCAGCCTCTCAGAAGGGAGCACCATTTGATTTGCAAACGCTTTTTCTGCATTAACGTGCCAGTCCCTGGAAAAAAAAAAAATCCTCAGAGTACGGCAAGAAAACCTTCCCTTTCCCTTCCCACTCCCAGCACCTAGCACCCCGGCCTCAAACACTGCCGACGGGTGCACCGCGCGCACTGAACTTTACAGGGATTTCCATTAAAGAAACAAGAGTTACGATCAGGGCTGAGATCCCTCACGTTAAGTCCCCCTCTCAAGTCTTCACACGGTCAGGAGGTGATCATAAAAGGTTTCTGATTGTTTCATACCCGAGCAGGGCAGAGAGCAATTCAATAAGCTCCGTCACCCCACCTAGCAGCCTGTAGGTCACGCTGTCTGGTTGGTAGCGGTAGATTGGGCAGAAACACGAGGTAGGCCTCCATCACACGTCTACTCTAGCACGGCAGCTTTTGCGCAGTTTTCCTCCTGCTGGGGCTCAGAGCTTAGATTTTCACATCTTCCTGCACACTGAGCTGTGAGAGGGTTTTCTTAATGCGGAGGGCGGTGAGTCGAGCCGCTCCGTTGGCGTACCAGCACTCTCGCATCATCTTACCCATCACCCGCAGTGCCTAGGCGAGAAACAACGGCAGATGTCAGCGCTCTCCTCTCCCCCGACCCCAAGTCGGTCTTGCCAGGCTGCCGCGGCCTGGCTGGACACGGATACAGCCTCCGGACCCCCTCAAGCTGGAGCTCAGCTCACCCTACTTACTCTTTACTCACCTTATCGAGGGGCAAGGGGATGAGAAGATGAAAGCAGAGCTTACCTCGTAGCTTTGCCACCAGTTCGGGATGTTGGGCCGCAATTTCTGATCGCATACGACCTTCCGCATCTCCTCAATAGAAGGATCAGAGGGTACGAGGTCATAGTACGGAAGCTGATACTCTTCGTGGATACCTGAAAGGCAGAGAAGGGGAAAGGCAACTCCTGGGAGAACCGATCATCGCCACAGCGCTCGCTGAAGGCAGACTGATGCTGCTTTGGACTACATGACTCATCGCTGAGATGCGTCAACACTTTGCAGTTATTTAGAACAGAAATGAAGAATCTGGGATTTGAGTTTACAAGAAAAATTCAGGGAAATAAAATGCAGCTGCCCAAACTGGAAGGGAGTCAGCGTGCTGCGATCAACACCTCCCAGCACAGAGGCAGGGCCATCGGATCTCGACAGAGGCGAAGGCAGGAGGACCGTTGCACGGTCCTCCATTCTCAGTTTGACTCATCGACAATTTCCAGTGTTTCATATGCAGGAGAATAATTTTACGAGAAGTAGAGACAGATCTCACTAGCTCAACGGTCAGGATACTGCAAAATGAGGGTCTTAAATTCTGATTCACTTTAGCCTGACAGATCAGAGATTTTTGAACTAAAAAAAAGTCAGAAGCGTTGGGTCCAGCCCAACACCTGTGGAACAAGTATCCATGAGGCTCATTCCAAAAATCTGGGGGAAGAAAGTCACCCACCAAATCAGCACCACCACTTCCTTAAAATCCATCCAAAGGAACATCAGCCACCAGTCAGGGCATTCACCCCCACTTCCCCACACGGGCCAGTCTTAACAGCAGTTGCGGGTCACTTCCGTGAACTCCTTCGGCAGCAGCACACCCAGACATCTCCTCCCGCAGCCCCGTTCTCCAGGCTCCCCTCAAACCTCCCGAAACACCAAGGCTGGGAAACCCAGGAGCAAGCCAAGCCCATGGCATGGGCACACGAAGGGCGTTACCTCCTGCGTTGCACCTTCGAGCAATCTCCCAGTAGACCAAGCCCAAGGCATAGATATCGGCACATTTAAATGAATCAAAATGCTTCATGTTAATGGTTTCATCCAAGACTTCGGGGGCCATGTATCTGCAGAACAGAAAAGGAAGAGCGTGTTAATTTTGAGAAAGGACTCTCCGGAAGACAGTAAATGCCGAGTTTTCCCACACAGCACTTCCCAGCAGACAAAACTCTGCTCTGCACAGCCTTAATCAGAACAGAACTGGACCCCGTGGTCTAATAAGAGCAAACAAAATAACTCAAAAAGAATAGCAAGTTGGGAAAGAGGTAAAATCGTCCGAAAGCACATCAGGCTTCAGACGGCAGGCCCCAAAAGGCTTTTGAGAAATGCCAAACTTGTTGTCAAGTATTATCGGAGCTCCCTGGTGCTGAGTTTACGTAGCTGGCCTGCACCGCTCAGCTTGATGGCACCTGGAGACAAAGGTACTGATGTCCCTTCGACATCCATCCGGGCACAATGCGAGACGCTTGGAAACGCTTCAGACAGAGAATTTCACCAGTGCTCAACCAGCAACTCGGGCATTTGCTAGTCACACTCCGCCGCCTTCAAACGCTGGCCAAGAACACTGTTCTCCTACCGTTTGGTTCCAACCCTTTGATTTGGTGCAATATCAATCGTATCCGTAACCGAATCATGCCGGACGGCCAGACCAAGGTCAGCGATGGCACACGTGCCGTTCTTCTTCACCAAGATGTTCTTGGACTTCAAGTCTCTGTGAGCAATCCCGGGCTTTCCTAACAGAGCAAAAGAAAAAGCAGCAGGGGTCAAGGTCTGGTGAAATCTCTTAGCCAAACCGGCGCAGCGGCAGGACCGGATTTCAGGGCGTTAGTTAAACTCTGAGTGTTGCAACACATTTTCCTGTTTGGACACACTTCAGCGCTGAAGAAGAGAGCAGCGCTGCCAGCCCATGCTGTGCAAAGGCTCCGCTTACGCTTCAGAGGCACTGCTGATGCAGTAGCATCCAGAGGCCTCAAGAGGGACATCAACTCCACCGTCCCAGGCACCAGACACGTTGATGTAGACGTAAGGAGTCTATAACTCTGCTGCTGCCTGCGCTAACATCCCACCCAAGCAGCACCAATTTTAGGACGGGGATGTGAAATGCTGATATAACTCCCAGGAGCTAACGCGAGGCGTTAACCCACTTTGCAGCCAGCCAAAGCAATCCGTCTATTTCTGGTCAATACTGACCAGACGAATCCAGGCTGACTCAGCCGGCGTTTTCTGTGCAGCACATCAGTCCCCCTCGTCAATTCTGCTTTATTCTCCCCTCAAGAATTCCCAGCACCATTTTTGAACTTCGCTCTTACCCTGAGTACCCACAATCTCCATGTGTAGATGGGCCAGCCCACTAGCAGCAGACAGGGCGAGCTTGATCATCCCCTCGATAGTCACTGTGTATCGATTAAGGTAGTCAAAGAGAGATCCGTGCTCGTGGTAATCGGAGACGAGCCACAGCTGAGTCCACGTTCCGTTATCTGCAGCAGGAGAGACACTGCACTCAGCCGGGTACAACGCAGGGACGGCACACAGCCATCGAGCGTTTGGCACCCTTTCTTTTTTGTACAGAGAGCTGCTGGGTAAGGAGGCAGCTCAACAGCCAACCTGGGGACAAATAAGGTAAAGAACTTTAAGGCAAAACACGGCTTTGTGAGGTACAGCCATTGCACCATCGCGCCTCTCAACAGCAGCAGTAATTTTACCATCTTTCGGAGAGAAACATTCAAATATGTAGCTATTTGAAAAACATGCTGACAGTTTTCGTTAACCGTTTAATTGTAAAGCAAGTGAAGAAATGCAACTCCCAAGAGCAGACTGCTGAAGTCTCTGCTCTCGGGACTGAGGCACATTTTACCTTTGTTATCCGCAGCAATAAATCCCAGGATGTTCTCATGTCGCAGCATAACGGTTTGATATATTTCCGCTTCCCTAAACCAGGAACGCTCCTCACGCGAAGAGAAGATTTTCACAGCTACGTCACCTCCACGCCACCTGCCACGCCACACTTCCCCAAAGCGGCCTTTACCGATGATCTCCTGAAGGACAATCGTGCGAGCCACAGTCCGCTGGACAAAAAGCGGCAAACCTACGGACAAGAAATTGGAGGAGTGAGTGCATGTTGCAGCAAAAGAAACTCCTGAGACCCCCCCAGTCTGAAGTAGAGCATCACCAGACCTAGAGGGCTCTGCAATTGATAACAAACAGCAGCCTAAGCGAGGCCCAAACCGGCAAACGGTGGGAGCTCCTGCGTAGGACGCGCTGTTTGGCTGCTTGGGCAGCATCCACGTATCACTTTGAAGTAGCTCGCAACCCGCCAGCGATTAGGCACAGAGCAGTTGGGGGAACTTGCGCTCTACGGCAGATCAAAGTACCTTTAGCCTGGATATGTAGAGTGGAACTCGCTGAAGACAGATTCTGCTAAAAAAGCAGTAAACCCCCAGAATTTCTCTTAAGGAGTCCTAACATAGCTGCCGCCTCTTACGCAAGCTACAGAGCTCACCTGCCGAGAGTGTGTACAGAAGAGATCTCACAACATTTTATATATAGCAGATATGGTGCTAAAGGTTTATTCCCCGGTCAAATACCAGGTTGTTATATTCTCTGCCTCTGTGGATTATCCTATGGTCTCCATCTGCTGCAAAATTAATTAATTTATTTTTTTTTTAACCTAACCGCATTCACAGTTCAAGGTCACGAATAAAACAATCGCTTCCCTATCTGTTCTGGGGATGATTTCTTTAGAGCGCTACAAAAGTGAACACTGGAGACTGTTCACTTCGGAAGACCCGAGGATTCTTTGGGATGAAACGCGCTGTGCAAATGCGGTATTTGCATACTGAAAAATTTTCAGCTGCTGGGATCTTTCCCATTTTCCTGCCAGCTTTGATGCAGGTGACATCCTGCATCCTCCTTTGAAAGCCAACAACCCGCAGGTTAGCAGTTAATGTCTGTTTCCAACCCAAATTCAGGGCTAAATTTGAAAACAGATGTAGCCGTTTGAGTTATCCTCTTGCAGAAAAGGATAAAAGCTACACAAAACTATTTTTTACACATCAGCAGTTAAGGAGGAGTTGAACTGTTGCTCTTACCCGGCCTTATAGGCACTGAACACTGACACAGGGCTGCGGCTACACCATCTACTGCACGACCGAATTTAAAACACGCCCTCCACATTACTCATGACAGGGCAACTGGAACAGGCTGACGAGGCAACGGCCGTGCAAGGCTGTGGCAACCAGGAGCCCGGAACAGACTACTCCTCCATTAGAATTACCAGTTCTCATTCGTCATTTCCAGTTATATCTTAATACCTGAACCGGAGCCAGAGGTGGAGAGATCGTAGACTAGATCTTGCAAGGTCTTGTCCTTCGACAGGCACATTTCACAAGAGGGGTCTTCCATGTCCAGCCGCTGACGATTGTGATAGACTCGTTGGTGGTGATGAAAAACAAAGACTACGATGATCATGACAACAAACACAAGGAAGACAGGTCCAGCGATCACCGCCACCAGCTCCACAGGACCCCAGCTCGATGGGGGTTCGTTATCTTTCAGGTGTCCTTGAAAGGAAAGGGAGGAGAAAACCAGACACTTTTAGAAAATTATCGCTCCTTCACAAGCGTTCTTTAAGGACTTTCTTCTCGGGTTTTAATTATCCTCTCAGAGCCTGGACAATTTTAGCTTGCTGTTCCAGGGTGGCAGAGGACACATCAAATAACAGCGTTAACGTGGGACTGATCAAGTCACCAGGCAGGCAAGCTACAGCTAAAACCCCCAAAAGAAGACGGTGCCTCAATTGTGGGATCAGGGATTATGGCACTCGCTATTTAAAAGAGGACGGGAGCCTCTTCTGGGCTGAATTTGCTAGAACAGCCTGCATTTTACCTTCCACTTGAACTCTCCAAGTGGGAGAAAAAACAACCGGTCAGTAAGGACTCATTTCTCCCCTTTTCCCCTTCGCCCTGGAACAACCAGTGAAGACGCGTACCCGAAGACAACAACTACTTGTCTTTTTGAGAACAGGTAAGACTTCTCCACTGCACCCAAGAAAAATGGAGTCTTCATACGACCCAACTAAATAACAGCCCAAACCAGAGAGTAACGAGGTATGAGGAAGTACCGCGTGCCCTCTGTGGCCCAGGAATTAGAAAGAAGCAGATGTTTCCCACACCCTCACTCAAAGGCAGGGCTGCTTCCTCTTTGCGTATTCCGAATCCGTGCACCCCTCCACCCCACACACTTTACTCTTGAAGCTGCTGCAACGTTTCCATCCTGACAGCTCAGCGCTGAAGAGATCTGCAGTCCTAGAAGCAGGAAAGCAACTCTGTCTGATAAGAGGCAGGCTACGGCACAACTCAGCGCCAGAAAAAGGGATCCAAGCTGTGCCCAGGGAACAGGCACCATCCCCAGCGGCACAGAGCATCACGCAGCAAAAACTTCGTATTTAACTGGAGACGCACAGTGCTGCTGCTCTCGGGAGCCTGCAGGACACCAGCAGCAGGGCTGATACGGTGAGAGGACTCTCATAATACAGAGCTACCGAGGGCAAGGGGGAAAAAAACCCCCAAACTTTAGAAGCTTCTCCTGCCCTGAACAACCACCTCATCAACTGGTGACATTTTGTCGGCCACAGGGGAGTTCAAGCGACTTTAATGTGAAGTAGTTTGTTATTATTTCCACTTTACATATTAAGGAAATAAACCTAGCATTCACGTTCACACAGCAACCTAAGGGGAGAAGTGAAAACAGGCCGAGAACTCCTTATTCCCAATCCCAAACAGAGAGCTTCTTCCCTCCCCGCTTCAAACAAACGATTTATTTAGCTCTCTACTCACCGCTGGGAACCATTAAATCAATTTTGTTGCAAAAATCAGAGTAGCAGCAGTGAGTATTACGCAGATCTTCCGAACTCAGACAATAGAAGGGTTTCCCAGCAGGAATCAGTTTTGCTTCGGGAATGCAGGTCCGAACGTGATGTTTAACACCATCCAGGTTGAAGACCGAGACCATGCACGCGCCATCCGTTTCACACGTGGAGTTTGCTTGTTTGCAGTCGGAGCACAAGCACGTCAAAGCTGCAGAAATCAAAACAAGACCACTTCCTGAAACCCCATCGGAGACCAAAGGCTCAAACAAGGGAAAACTTTCTTCTTTCAATATCCCATTTCAGAGGGCAGGGGCCGTTCTTTGGCTCAGGAAGAGCTGGCTTCTGACAGAACAAGTCATACTCAGTATTTCGGACCCGCGAGAACCCAATTTAAGCACAAAACGCAACGTGGAAGCAGAGGAGCCTTTCCAGATGACTGCCCAGACAGCCTATTTTCCTCCCCTGGTGCAACCACTAACAGCGACGACCCACTGCGAACTAGATTTTACCGAGATCCACTCCCAACCCAAGCTAAGGTCAACAGAACGCAAACCGAAAACAACAATTACTCAAACTGACGGACTCAATTTCACCCGAACGCGCTGTCTGGGCTTCCTCAGCCGCGCCAAAGACAAGCTGCCCATTATGGGTTTAGCCAGGGACGACCACCCCGGCTCGCAGGAGACAACGAGCAGTTGGCAGACGCCAAAACCAAACCCAATTCAAACTGACTCCACAAGCCAAGCGCGCTACGCCCAGCTAGATCAGTCACTTATTTAGTTACCGCTTTCCTGATCCGAGACACCACCTTGGGTCAAATACATTCCTGGCTTTTGGCCCGCTCTCCACGAACATTATTTGGGTAAAGAGCGAAGGAGAAACTCCAAGGCAGATTCCCACATTTTTCCGCCTCCCAGCTGTCACCGCGCTTTTCTCAAGCTGCCTGAAAGACTGTAAGCAAATCCCCAGGCATCGCCATCCTTGGAAACAAAGAGCGAATACAACAATGTCAAGAAGAAGGGTGGGGCTTGTTTAGTATTTTCTTCAGCTTTCATCAGATACTTTCAGCCTCCCCGCAGGGATTCAGAAACATGTACTTACCCGCTGCAGAAATGCTCTTTCAGGCAGAGAGAGTCTGAAGAAGGGTTTTAAAAGATACAAGAACGAGTTAACTCTCCCCGGTCCCACAGCTAAATCCTCCACGTCTGCTCGTACCCTCTCCCTTTAAAAGACTCAAATGAAAGTCACTGTCAACATCCGTGTGTGTCAGCCACCTTCCCGTGGGGCAAGGGAAACCATCAGTCGCACCATCTCTGGCAACCGGCAGGTTTCAGGAGCACCAGCGTTCAAGGATATTCGTGGCACTGGAAAAGCCTCTTGCTCCCAGCTAGCACACGGAGAGTTACGCTGCTGGGAGCCCGTCAATCTCCAGCTTAACCAAAACCGAGCAGGTCCTGACCAACTTTAGGAGGAAGACACCCATTATGCCTTATCTCCAGTGTCCTAGGAAAATCAGTGAGGGTAATTGAATTACTACTGCATTCTCTCTGGACACTGCGCTCCTCATTTCCCAGCTGTTGGGAAGTCGAAGGTGGGCTGCGGTATTTCAGAGGGGCTAAATGCAGATGCTGGTGAGTTTTGAACCAGCAGATTCAAAACTGCAGAAGCAGTAAAAAGCCAGTAAAACCCAGAAGAGCTGTTAAGCGAGACCTCTTTAAAAAGCATCACGAGCAAACGTAGCTTGTTACCTTAGCACAGGCTAAGGAAAAGGGACAGAAAACAGAAAATGGACGGGGAAGACCCTGAGGCTGAACCGTATTGAGAAGGGTTGAGAGCACCGTACCCGTGGATTATACAGCTTTTAAAGGGCAACTTTATAATGAAAGGAAAAAAAAAACCCACTAACATTCAACTTGACAAACAGCTCCGAGTACAGCGGTTTCCAGTGGTCAGCAGAGCACAGAAAAGACAGTTCTTCTGAAAAATATGCACACTTGAGGGAACAAAGGTTGGTTATAATGGAGTTTTTACGAAAACATGAGAAAGGAAAGAGCAGCCAGGGCACATTCCTACCTTCAAGCATACTTAAAAGGAAACAGCGTTTTAAAGCATCTCATTTGTTACTTTATCAAGAACTCGAGGTACAAATTAAAGACATTTAAACCACACACATTTCACCATGGAGGCTCTTTTCAACTTGATTTAGAACTGATTTCAACTCAACTTTGCTCCTGTTAGACTCATTTCTGAGGTCTCAAACCCGAGATGTATGCTATAGCAGTTTTCCTTCCAGAAGCTCAGAAGTAAACAAAACACTTCAATGCACTAATAAAACTAGTTTTGTAAACTCGTCACTGAAGCATCAGGCCTAGAACTAAGCATCCCTTTGAGAAGGAAAGCGGAGGAGCTGGTTATATCTGCTCCGTTTCATTTGTAGAATTAAAAAAAAAAAAGAAATCAGTTTACCTGCAAGGTATGATACCAGAGCCTCGGTGCGCAGGGACAGAGTAAGAAGATCCTTATCTGTTTTGTGCAGAAAGCAGAAGTTTCCTGCTAAGGAGGGGTATGCCCCACATTTCACCTCCTGGTGCCATCGCTGATGTTCCCCCTTGGAGACAACTGTTCTTTTTTAACAGCGATTCTTATGTTTGCACCTCAAACCCCCCTACGGTAAGGACAGCAGCGTGAACGCAGAAAATGAAGGCTTCAGCGCACGCGTCTACTTCTGCTACACCTTTCAGGAGAGACCCTCAATGGGCTTTCCAGACATTCCTGTCCATAACGGCTGCAGGTAGGCACTCTCAAATTTTAGGAAAGATGGTCAGATCCCCGGGTAGGAGCTGAAGTCCAGCTCCAGCCTCCCTCGCGCAGCCAGGAGTCAACTCCCTCTTTATTTTTATTATGAAAAAGCCCAGGATACGCATCCACCATTGCTACGGCCGTGTTCCTCCCTAAGCGTCACCTACCACTGGGCGCCAGCGCTGCAGCGAGAAGGGCCCCGCTCCTGGAGGCACCAGCCAAGGCAGGGAGGAAAGGCCTGTCCGCACCGGGGGAAGCGGGGAGCTGCTGGCAGAGAGGAGAATTACAGGGCGAACCGCGCGGGTCCAGCATTTCAAGCCTGATTAACCAAGAAGGGAAAATTCTTATCAGTAAGAGCAGAAGCCAGGAAAAAGCAACTGTTGTTCCCCCTGGGGTGGGGGTCAGAAAACGGACAGGTACACAGAGCTCCCCGCCGAGC
This sequence comes from Burhinus oedicnemus, assembly GCA_008921705.1. Classification (NCBI taxonomy): domain Eukaryota; kingdom Metazoa; phylum Chordata; class Aves; order Charadriiformes; family Burhinidae; genus Burhinus; species Burhinus oedicnemus. The sequence goes on from VFFE01007932.1 coordinate 146,002, forward strand.
ATCTCTCGGGTGCCCCTGGGAGCAGCTGGGGACGCCTGGGCAAAGCAAAAGGAGACAGGAGTGAATAAAAGCATTTTTCACACCAACAGCGTTCTTTTTATTGGGGAAGAAAAGCTCCTATTGAGCAAAACGTATAATCTACTTAATAAAAGAAACCGACTGGGCTGAAGAAAATAAGACGGGGCGCAGGAAAACAAAAGAGCGGTTCAGGCAGCCGGGGCAGCGCAGAACGCCTGGGGATGAGTCTGCACGGAAGGTGCTACAGAAGTTGGCAGCAGAGCCTGCTCTATCTGCTCAGCACGCTCTTTCTGACATGCTGCTCAGAGACAAACCCAACCCTTTAAAGACGCTGTTTAAACAAGCCTAACATTAAGCTGCAGATCCTCAGAATGAAAGCTTTGTTCTTGCTCAAGAGATGGATCGGGTTGGTATTTATACTGAAGCAAACCCTCACTGCGATTTAATCCAAGGCAGAGCGCAGGCGGTCGTGACATCAATCGCAGAAGAGAGCCAGCCCGGTGCCGGTCCTCGCCGCTCTTCCTAAAAACCGGAGCGGTCAGTCGGCACTGCCAAAAGACAAACTCTCCTTGATCCTCGACTAACACTGCCCAGGGCTCGGCTACCGGGCCGGCTACTCCTTCAAAGGGACCACCCTGAGCCCAAGAGGTGCTTCTGCTCCCTGCGAGGCACCCAGCCAGGGTCAGGGGCGGCCCCAGCATTGCTCCCGGCAGGAATTGGGCATGGAGGTATTAGTATCCCTTTGCATTCACTACGGCGGAGAGGAAAACAAGAGAAGGCCCTCTTGTACCAAATTCCCCCATTAAAGGCGACGACTATTTACAAAATGAGTCCAAACAAACAGGCGGGGGTCCGTGGATTAGAGCTCTAGGCTCCAGGGAGACTAAAATATTAAGCTCTGACAGTCAAAGAACATTTTTTTTTTTTCCCCCAGCAACTATCTGAGCTCATTTTGCACATATTTATTCTCGCACAGGATTGCATGTGTCAAGATGTCTATGCAGCTAGACAGGGGAAAGTTTCACAGCAAAATCGAATGTAATGGTGTTAACCACCTTTTGGAATACATTTCCCAAAATCTCCTGAAGCCGTGCTGTGCAAGACGACATCTTCTCAGGGCTAAACGCTACCTGATCAAGACGTATTAAGATAATTAACCTGAGGATGATCATCGGTAAAATTGCCAATAACCACCCACGTATTTACCAGATAAACAGATTTTTGCAGAGATTGTAAGCTGCTGTTCTTTTTCAACAGTTCGAATCGAGGCTGGAACAACAACGATTCCCCTGACTTCTGAGCCTTTATAAGGCTCTGGAACAGGAGCTGCAATTTATTATGTCTCTGTACAGCACCTAACTTAATGAGACCCAATCTGGTAGCGATGTTTTAATGCTGCAGCAGCATAATGTTAGCGAGAGAAATGGAAAACAATTGGGTTTGTACCTCTGCTGTTTCTTTACATGCTATAATGAAGAGGGACATGCGTAAACACGCTTGGAAGAAAGAAATACCTTTCGGTGTTTTGCTATATGCTCTGCCGAAATACATAAAGAATAACCTTTATCACAGAGGGTTTTGCCCAAGAGCAGGCTAGGAATAAAATCCACTCCCTCGCGGCAAGGGAGCAGAGGTCTGTTCCAGGAGTCCCTTTGTGCTCCTCGTTCAACCACCCCACCCCAAGAACTTCAAGAAAACAACCAGGGCTTCGCTTTCAAAAGGCAGGGACGAGGACGCTCAGAGCCATCTGATGAAGATATTAAAACCAAACATTTACCTTCCATTATATTCACCTCGAGTCTTCTGCCGCCCGGCATCAACAACCGGGATCCCTACATCCCTCTCCAGGATACCTCTGAGTCCCAAATGCCCGCCTTGCATATATATATGCCCATATATATATGCAAGGCGGGCATTTGGGACTCAGAGGCATATAGATATATATGCATGGGCACCATGTATGGTCCACCAGTATCTTCCCCAAGGTCCAGAGTCAGCTCACCTACACCCACAGCCTCCAAAATCAAGCGCAAGACCACTTCTGGATGCTCACAATGCCCCTCTTTCCTTACAAAGGAGCTGAAGAAAGGAGTACAGATTTACAGGAACAGTGCCACCGCCTCAAATGTCTTTCCTGCATCTCGCTGCCCCATCGACTTCTCCTCCTGCTTTCCGATCTCAACATCTCTTTTTGCTCCTTGCTGGTGCTTACGAAATCTACTGACCCGCTGCTGCTAAATGAAACAGAGTTAAAATTAGCTGCAAAGTCCTATGAAAAAAGCACTTTCACGCAAGTCATCCAGAAACTAAAAATTATACTAGGATATTTAAAGCTGGAAACAAGAGTCTCAACTTTTTCAAGCTGGCTGCAGTCCCCTGGCACAGGTTGAACCTGATATGAACACATCACGGCTGACTAGAAAACATGTACTAAATGGGGAAAAAAAAAAAAAGGCAGGAAGAACATGCTCTCACCTTTAAAGCGAAGAACTCTCCCTGCATCTACTCAAGTAACACAAAAGGAGAGCTTCTAAACGAATTTTAAATAAGTGAATTGACAGGAGTCTCATCATTAATAGGTTAATTAGAAGAAGCCTCGACATTGCTGCTGCTGCTCTTCAACTCAGCAAACAGACATACGGCTCCCAACTCCCTCTCCAGGCTCTGGTCTGACACCTATTTTGTGTTTTAACTTGTTAGGAAACCAGTTTAGGAGCCACCTATACCACACCAGTATTGGGGAGGAAAGTCCTGCAAACCAGCAAGGCAGATAGACGGATCATTATTGATGGCTTTCAAGACTTAAAACCGATGCTGCGTATTCTCAGGCAACCGGCACAGGCTTTTTCAGGCAAACTACCAAGCTGTTTAACACGCAGTCCATATTCCAACACCCAGCACTCCACAGGTTACTCCCAAGAACCCCACAGAAGGCAGCAAGAACTAGAAAACCTTTTGTCAAGGGACTTGAATGTGCACTGAAGTCGGCTTTCCCGACGGAATAAATAAATATATGGGTCCACAATGCATGAGGAGGGCGGCTGGAAAACCGGTGGCTGAAATAATGAGGACAAAAGAGGTCTCCCACCCCGCACGGGGTCTGACTCTACGAGCTCAGCACCAGCGAACGTTTCGTCCCTGTAATACCATCGCAGCTTTCTCCCTGGAGACGAGCAATTCCTCCTCGGTCCGCTCAGATAACCGCGCTGGCTGTGCGGTGGAGAACATATTTCCACTGGTCACCACCCAGTGAACTTTGCTTGCTGTTAAGAGAATTGACGTTTTACTTCACTCCTTTCGCAACAGCGATTTCCGGAGCATCCACTACTGGCAGCGGACGGCATACCCAGGGAAAAAAAAAAAAATAAAAATCCGAGCTGTCTGGCCAAGGAGCTGAAGGAGTTCAAGAATGCTTGTTGGACACTGTTTTTAATTTCCAGTTAGAGAAGTCTTTCTTGGAAAGTTCTAAGCTGTAACTTATGGACCATGCGGAGTTTGCCTGATTTAACCGGGTAAATATTTTAAGCAGGTGTTAATAATAAGGCCCGAGATCGCTCCCCACAGTATTCCTTTGCTTTATTTCAAGCACGCAAACAAAGCCTACCTACAACCACTCCGTAACCATCGCTGCAGACACCTTTTTTTTTTTTTCCCCCTTTTTTTAAAGGAAGGAGTTGGGGGGGGGGATGTTTTCTACTCTGTTTACTGACACGCACAGAGGTTCACAGCTCCCGAGCGCTGCAGAAATTCGGATGTCTTTCCAACCTACCCTGAAATCAGCAGCTGTTGAGGTTTCTCGTCAGAAAGCACAGCAGTAAGGGCAGCCCTTGCCGGCTGAGGACGCACACCGAGCGTGCAGCACGGCTGCTCGAGCAGCAAGCAATTCGCAGGGTTAGGGTCCCTGTTCCCTGCCATCCCGCTCCCAGCTCCGCAACGGCAGCTCCCTCGCGCCCGCGAAGCCGGGCTGAGCCCACAGCTTTTACCAGGGAGCTCGAACCTACAGCCCATCCCGAGCGGAAACAACAGGCGGCCATACAGAGCCCAACACCAAAGGTGCTGATAGTCGGCCGGCTTTCCAGGAGATACACACCGTCAATTGGCCCTTTCCTGTTTATTTATTTGCTTATTTTTTAATAAACACCAGCTGTATATAAGATGCAAAGTAAAGAAAGCCTGAGAGCAGATGCGCGACGAGTCTCATTTGGGTCCTGCTTTGCCATTTCCCACAGAAAAGCTAAAACGCCTTTCTACGGCTGGATTTTACTTTAGGTTAAAACCAAGCCCAGCCACGCTCCCCCGGAGCACGTCTGGATTACCAGATTCACCAGGACTCACAAATACACCCCTAACCTACTGCCCTGGTAGGGGTTTAAAGCCATTTTCTGTAGCTAACAAGTCCGGATCTGCACACCCAAAGTTATTACCTTCTCGCAGTCGGTCGGTAACACAGAACACGAAGGGCGAGAGGATTGGGGAGGAGAAAAACGCTTCGGCGCCGTTCCTGTCGGAACAGGTACCTGCGTTACACAAGCAGCGATCGCCCCCGATAGCCACAGAGAGACGGACGGCGCGGCGAAGCCTCGGAGGCCGGAGAAGCCACTGCCACCAGCCCTGCCGAGAGGTGCTCGGAGACGCTTCGGGTCCGTGCGGCTCCGGGGGAAAGGGCCAATCTCCTTAAAAGCGCGGAGCTGATACCTCTCGCTCTTTCCCCAGAACCCGCAGCAGCCGCACACCCCCCCCCCAAGGTAAAGAAAAAGGATCGCCGCAGAACAAACAGCCGAAACAAAGAGTTTTCCCTCACTCGCCTCCCTCCAAACAAATATTTACAGTTGTTACAATCCAGAGGCGCAGGGATTTAGAAAGGTTTCTTTGAAAATAAAAGAAAAAACCCCACAGGTTCCAAGGGGCTATATACTAAGCACACACCGCAATCTCCGGTGCACAGGGGCTACCGAATCCCCCCCCTCGGCTGGGTCAACAGGCCGATGGGAAGCGGCCACAAACTCCCCAGGTCTGACCAGCAACAACATGGTGGCCCTGCCCCACGCCAAGCCTGGCTTCCCGGGGCTGGAAAACACCCTCGGTGACCCCCAACGCACACAGACCCCCACCAGTTGTTCCTCACTCCGGGGAAAACCCCATATATTCCAATATCCTTCGGTATCTCCCGAAGACGGGCTCCAAGACGCTCAGTTCTCTTCCCAGCCAAGGCGAGCGTGTGTCTCCTCGGAGCATCCCCCAGCCCCAAATGCTGCTGCCCCCCTGCCCCAGAC
>VFFE01007932.1:162969-181910 GCA_008921705.1 Burhinus oedicnemus
CTGCAGGGGCTCCCAGCAGACCCACAGGTCTCATCCCCGAGAACCAGGGGGAAATCGCTCCCGTCGCCCCACAAGAACATCACCCGAGTCACGGATCTTTGCGTGAGGACGCCGCCGCCTGTGTTCAGGCAGGACCCGCCACCGCAGCTTCCGTTAAGGCTTTAATTTCGCGGAGAGGCTCCAGACGCCACTTGGCAGGGCAAGCGAGGGAACATCAGCCCAGCGGAGCAGCTCGTGCGCTGGCTGGCTGAGCGCGGGGAGAGCTAACCCGGCCCAAACATCTGCAGGACATCGTGCCAGCCGGCTCCCCACCCCGCAGGGACCACTGGAAGGGAAGAATCACGGAGAGATGGAAGCGGCAGCTGGAGGAGGGCAGGACCCTCACCAGCAGCGTTTGACAGCGCAAAGACTTTGGTGGAGGAGAACCTCAAAGGGATGCGCAACCAGATGCGGGCTGATGGCCTGGTGGGGTGAAGTAGCAGCGCGGTTGAGGACACCGAGACAAAGCCACGCTGTACTGTCCCCGCAGCAAACTGCCAGCAAACGCACGTAGAGACTAAGAAAATTCCCTGTGCTAAGCAGCCTGACCTGACTGCAGCCCGTGGACCGCTTTGTTGGCTACGGCAAAGGGCTCGGCTCTTGCACCTGGATAAAAAGCCAAAAATATCCCATGTGTGATACCCAGACTTTCAAACACGGCAGGCGTCTCCTTCGTACGCGGGAGCCTGCAGCCCAGACGGCTCGGAAGGAGCCCCTGTGCCTTGCACTGGAGCCCTCCGCATGCTTTCTAATGGCTTGTGCGGCTTGTGCTCCCGTTCCTGGATGGATATTGCTTGGTTCAGCAGTGCTGGATGGCGACACTTTCCTGCACGTGGGATAACTGACAGAGCACACACGTGGGATAACATGCCGGAGCATCACCTGACTGGGAGCTCAACAGGTCACCAAGAGCTGCGTGCTTTGCTGCGGGCTGGAGACGGTCAGGAAGGATTTCCGAGGACCGGGAGAGACCCACATATGAGCACCATGAGGCAGGAACGGACCTGCCTGCATTTGGTGATCGTGGCCGGCAGCCTTTGCAATATGATTTTGCCATTTGTTTTCTGCTCTCCCGTTGTTCTCTCTCCAAGCATGATATCCAAGAAAAGCCAATCCACACAGGCCCCGGGATAATCCAGCTTCCCTTTAAGGCGCCTTTCGACTGAGTAGGGTTTGCTGGAAGTACTGACCCACAAAGAGCGCCAGAGAAGATGATGTTTAACTCCCCAGTCACTTGGTTTAATGGCACTCTGCGGCCAGGAGTTCCCCAGATCTCCAGCCACGACAGGAAACATTTCATTCTCTTCATTCCAAATTTGCTCGTTTTAATGCCTGTTTTAAGGCACGTTGCTTCCCCATCGTGTCAGGACCTCACATCTTCACTGTGTCTTAATTCTTTTCATATTCCCCCTGTCTCAGGCCAGTAATTCCAGTTTCATGGACTCTCTTCCCAGCACAGCTTTGGGGACTCCCATGCGTGTGACGAGGCATTTTTGTCACCTCCCCTTTACAGGGCTCCCATTTTCAATTCTGCCCCCTCACTCTGAATTACCCCCACACGCAGCTCCCTAAAGAGCTCTGCTCTGTTTGTCTGAAAGGTTTTTCAGGCTCTGAGAGGGGCTCATCCATCAGCCGGAGATTTGGCAGCTTTCCTGGGACTGTCAGTTCCCAAGAACAAACAGCTGCAAAGGCACCATCCTCTTCCCGGAATCGGGGAGGAGCACACATGGCTTCAGCCCATCGCAGAGAAACAGCCAAGCACCAGAACTGCTGCCCTCCAGCCAGCAAAGCTGAGCTCACGGTCCGTCTCTGGACCAAACCGGTCCCCGGCTCATCTCCATGACAGCAGCGCTCTCCAGGCGGCATCTCCATTGCACGTCCTAGGGGACACAAGTGCTTGAAGCCACACACGCGACAAGAGCTTACCCCTTTGCGCACCCCTGTTCACAAACCACCACTGCGAATCCGTCAGCTGCCCACCTCCGTATGGAGGAGCCCGTGCCTAAGGAGCCTGTGCTGTCCACACGCTTCTCCCGCGAGTCCTCCAGCTGTGCAGACACCTTGCTCCGTGCAGCAGGCACCGTTCCCACACCCGGCACCGAGCCCTTCACCAGCCCAGCTCTACAGCTTGTCCAGCCAGGATGTCCCTTTGTACTAGTAAGTTAAATGCATCCAGGACTGTTCTCCAGCACTAACGTCAGCCCAGCCCATATCCAGGCTACCAAACTCTCTTCGACCTCCGTAAGTGACCTCAACACACAAATTGCTCCTGAGCACAGCCTCTGCCCAGAAAAACCTCTCCATGCTCATCCAGGAACAGTCTGGGAGCGCACAATTTGGCTCGAACCAAATCCCTGTAGAGGCGATGGCCATCCAGTGACGATCCCTTCACGCTGTTTAACTCACTAGAGCGGACTTTTGGTCTCCATCGCTGCAGGGAGACAGCAGAGTTTTCCCCCCAGGGTGGAAGGGAGAGCGTGTCGCGGAGAGCCTCAGCAATTCCTCCTGGGGAGGCAGACTCCGTGTGGACCTCCAGGGACAGGGGATGCACCCGGGGTGTCAGGGACTGGTGGCTCAGCGAGTTGGGACCAGGACAGTTGTGTTCACCACCTTGCTGGGCAAGAGTTGCACACCCGCAGAGACCTTCAGCAGGTTCTTCTCAGGGAGGAGTTGTGCTTTTTTATATGACGCATTTGATGAAAAACCGCTTGCTGTGTCCTAGAGGACCAGTCCCCTCGGCTTGCATCTTCTCCATCCTCACAATGGCCCCGGTGCCTCGCAGACCTTCATTTGCCTCCCACCCCATCGCACACACTGAAGGCAGCACAGGGCCATTGCTGAGCATCCCCTTCCAACAGCAGCTCGGTGGTAACTGTTCGCAAGTCCCGAAAGCACAGAAGAACGGAGACAGACCAGAAGGCTGACATGAGCTCTGGCCTTTGGGGAAGGCGGCAGCTCGGATCCTCAACGCAGCTTTGCCTCTGACCGCTGGTGGGGAAGACAAGAGCTCGAGTCACCACGAAGATCCTTCCTTCCCAGCGCTCTGCTTCCCTCCGGCTCCCGTTGTGCCTGCCAGGATGATCGCTTTGTTATTTTATATTTTTTTTTGCATTCAACCCCGAGAAGTCGTATTTAACAGCTCTGTTATTATTCAGAGCTTACATAACTCTTCACACGGCAAACTGTGAAGCCTCCTCACTGCTGGCTCACCACCCGCCGAACACCGCAGGGCTTCTCCCTCCCAACGTGAGAGGACCTCCCTTGCACAGACAGCTTGGCACACTGCAAATGCATTCAGAGCAACACCTTGGTCACCTCGAGTTACTGCAGCCCTTGGATCTTCCGCACGCTCCTGGAAGGCCTCTTTATCTAGGGTCTTCCCTGCTTCCAGTCATCCTCCTTCCATCATCTGGCAGAGGCATCAAGGAGAAGCCAGCCTAGGGCGCTCCTGGGCTCTCTAGACAGCAGGACCAGACCTCAAGTAACCGCAGGCTGCTCTACCGTGGTTTTGTGGGGAGCTGCACCCATGATTGACTCAGTCCGGATACCCTTGACAGAAACAACACAGACCCTGGAGAGATGCACCATTGCCTATGGGGAAAGGTAAAAGCCCACAGAGGAAATAAAGGGCTGGAGCTCATTACCTGGAGGAGCTGGGCACGGCCTGGAAGTGGGACGTCCAAGAGTCCTTAGCGAAGATGACTGGGGGATTGGAGCACCTCCCGTATGAGGAAAGGCTGAGAGAGCTGGGACTCTTTAGCCTGGAGAAGGGAAGGCTGAGGGGAGACCGTATTCTTGCTTAGAAGTATCTCAAGGGTGGGTTGAAGGAGGATGGAGCCAGACTCTTCAGTGGTTCCCAGTGACAGGACGAGGGGCAACAGGCACAAGCTGGAACATGGGAAGTTCCATTCAAACACAAGAAAAAACTTCTTTACGGTGAGGGTGACAGAGCACTGGCACAGGCTGCCCAGGGAGGTGGTGGAGTCCCCTTCTCTGGAGATTTTCAAGACCTGCCTGGATGTGGTCCTGAGTGATGTGCTCCAGGCATTCCTGGGTCAGCAGGGGAGTTGGACTAGATGATCTCTAGAGGTCCCTTCCAACTCTGAAAATTCCATGAAGAGCCACCACCAGCTCTGAGAACGGCCATGAAGAGGTACCTGAGGCAGGGCTGGGCCTCTTAAAGGGCGTCCCAGCGGCTGGCAGAGATGCTGGTGAGGCAGAGCTGTTTGGCAAAGGGAACGTCAGCACCAGCAGGCGGCTCACAGGTACGCGTGCCCAGACTGACAGAAGGAGCAGTGTTGACCAGTAGTCTTTAAAGACAACAGCCAGGCAAATTTCCACCCATTTTACCATACATTCAGCCTGTCCATCCCTGCCTGCTATGGCTATAAGGATGCTTCATGATGTCAGAAGCCTTGCTAAAAATCAATGTAAACGTCCACTGCTCCCCCTTTTCCCATACAGCCAGACATCACATCATAGGTGGTAACTGGGTTGGTCAGGCACGCTGTTCCCAGACATTTCTTGTTCTTTATGTGCCTGAAAAAGTCCTCCAGCCGGTGAAGCTGACCAGCCTCTAGCTCCCCAGGCCCTCCTTGAATGATGGATCTGGGAAAGCAGCATCTGTCTGGGTTTCCTGGGGGAAGCAGACACCCCGCATGCACAACACGCCCAAGGCAGAGCCACTGAACCTCGCTGAAGGCCCGTGAACACCCCTTCCCCTCCCCTCCGTGCACAGGTACCTTGAAGAAGTCCAGACTTGTTTTCCTGGAGCCTCTCTGGTCTCTCCCTTTGGGAGCCAGGAACATTTTGCAGCAGACCATGTGTTGCCAATTGCGAATATGCTGCAGGGATGAAGCATCCTTCCCCATCATCCTCACAGGCAAGTCTTCATTGAGGTTCCGCCTACACCGACACAGGGAATTCAGAGCTGGCTAGGCTCAGCACACGTGGCAGGAGGCGCTGGGATATCTGGGATATCTGCGTCACAAGAGCATGCAGAGAATAGACTCTATTGGAAGAGGGAGAAATGTCCCTGGACTCAAAGGAGACCACGCGGAGTCTCCTGCACCTCAGAAAGTCAGAGGACTAAAGACAAGCCTGGAGGCAACACTCTTTTCTGCAAGTGCGCAGGGGAGAGTTAATTAAACCTTTTTTTAGTCCTGTTTGATCTTATCTGTCTCTTTGAGACATCTTCGTTAAGTATTTTAGCTCATATTACAATAAAATCTGGCTTGTTTGAGTTTAAAAAACTCCTGGTTCCTTTAGGAAGCTGGCTGCAAGAGCAGACCAAGACAGATCACCACAAAGCTCTGGCGAGCTCTGCCTTCACGTTTATTTGAACCAGAGCGATTCACCTGTCAAATAAGAGGTGCCCAGAGCAAGCTGAAACACTTTTCTGTCTCCAGTGACTGTAAAAGAAGTCGAGACATCATATTTAGCACCCACGAAGATGCCTATCCCTGCACACAGGGGGCTTCACCCAAAGCATGGGTCAGATCTGGGTGGCTGCAGTGCCTAACCATCAGCACCCATGGCCACCTGAGACCCATGGCCACCCAAGACCCATGGCCACTCGAGACCCATGGCCACCCGAGACCCATGGCCACTCGAGACCCATGGCCACCCGAGACCCATGGCCACCCGAGACCCATGGCCACCCGAGACCCATGGCCACCCGAGAGAGACCCACGGCCACGTGTTCTGCATCCCAGCCCGTGGTGGTGGGCACAGCATGTGGGACAAGCCCCATCAGAGGGGCTGGAGAGGGAAGGACAGGGAGCGACACTGCGGCAGCCCAAGCCTGACGTGCCCATCACGCCCATCGCACCTCCACGACCAGCCTGCACCGTCAGAAGCACGCTCTGCTGGGACAGGAGAGCAGCCTGCCCGCTCATCGCCACGCTGACCCACTTCGCCTCGTTTCTGACACAGTTTCAACCCGTTAATTTCCAACACTCCTCTTGGCTGATTAGAGCAGCCCGGGGATGACTGCATTCGGACAAGCCAGACTTCTTGTCTTCAGCATCTGCCGAGTTTTACAGCTTAAGCTAAAATTGCCTTATTTAAAAGGATCCTTGTCTGGAATTACCGCTCGGTTTCTGCCACCTCAAGCCACTGCCTCGGGAACAGACCGAGCCCAGCTGAGCGTGTGCTCCAGGGAGCTGCGAACGAGCGCAGTACCCACTTCCCATCCCCATCCCCATCCCGGGGCAGCATCCAGGAGCACCCCTTCGCACAGCAAACAGCGCGCTGAGCACGATCCCATCTCCTGCAGCCCTCGCTCACCTGCTGATGGCAAACCAAGGACCTCCTGCCTCGGGATGTCCAGAGCCCCATACTACTTTCTGCCAGTACGCCATGAACGGATCAGCTAAAAAACCAGCTATCTAGGAGTTAATATTTCATTGAGCGATTCCAGCAGAATTAGCACAAAACTTGTAGCTGGCCTAAAGTTGAAGCATCATCAATACAAAGGGGAGTAAGGTTACTGCACAAGAAGGGCTGCCCGATCTTGAGGTCTGGAGTAACGTCGCTCCAATGCGATTTAGCAGAGGAAAGGAACAGGCACATGCTTAGGCACTGATCCTAAGGATTTCTGCCCGAAAACGGGAGTCCATCAGAAGTGACAGAATTCAATTTGCTCAATGCAACAAAGCGAAGGCTGAGGAAAGGCAGAAACGCTTGCTATAAATACAACAGGGAAGTAGACACCATGGAGGGAGAAGACCTATTTAATCCAAAGCACAAATTGGCACGAGAATAAATAAATATAAATTTGCCATGAACATAGGCTGAAAATTAATAGGATTCTAACCACCAGAGAAGTAATGTTCCGAAACAACCTTTTGACAAGCAAGAAACCATACCGATTTCAGGATGGCTTTTGAACCATTTATAGTTCATAAGAGGACAAGGACAATAGTGGACAATGCATTTAACGTCTTAGAAATCTGTGTATACAAACATCAGAAACAGAACAAACAGGAGGAGCTCAAATTCTTCATACAAAGCAAAATTCTGATTTAATTGGCATAACGGGCTTGTTGGGACAACTTATGTCTGGAATATTAATATCCAACTGTATAGCTTGTTCAGGAAGGGCAAACAAGGAGAAAAAGGAGAATCTCAAGAGCATCGGTAAATTCACTGAGTATGAGACTGCCGTAGGAAATAGTCTTTGAATAAGAATTAAAGAAGGAAAAATGGCTGCCACTAGAGCAGAGCTATACAGAAATTCAGCTAGGAAGAGAAAACAGGCCAGCCATTAACGAGCGGTTCACAATAACATCCAAAAACCAGCATTTGGTGGTAGCAAGGGATTTTAGCTCCTCAGGATTGCTTGACAGGGATCCTGTAAATCACTGATTGCTTGGCAAGTTTTATGACTGCATTGGCAGAACAGCTCTTATCCGAAAGGTAAAACAGACAAACAACCACCCTAAAGCTGAAGTTTTTCTAGATTTGTTTCTGGCCAAAAGGGAAGAAAAACAAGAAAAAAATCCAGCTGCTTCATAAACTGGTAAAATTGGTGAGGAAGAGCCCACGGAAGGGAAATCTACGCGGATGCTAAAGAGAACTTGTGGTTGTGTAGAGAAACAACAGCAACAGCTGAAAACCACCCCGATGAGGAAGCAGCAAGATGAATTTAGTAAAAGACCAACTTTTCAAAACTAGAAGCTTAGCACTGACATCAAGCATAGGGCTTGAAAAGAAAGGAAAAATACTTCAGGTTACTTGGGATGGACAGCTAAGAACAGCGCAGGGAATTAAGCACGAAGGCAGAGGGTCGGGGCTCCAAAGGAGACACAACCTCCGAGGACCCCAGAGCACCCCCGACCGCTCCGTAAGGCACCGGCAGCACTCGGAGGGCGACGGCGAGGGCTGGTCCAGCGCTTCACCACACGGAAACGCTGAGAGAGGCAACAGTCACAAGCACCAGGCTCTTTTTGCTGCCGTCTTTACTCAAAAGGGAGCTACTCCGATTCGCGCCAGTGCCAGAAGTGTCAAATCTTCAGCGATACAAGGGAAGGAGATGACAGGTTAGGAAGTTAATTTTCGTATTAGCTGGGCTTGATGACTTTCATTATGGAGGGCTTCTGGACTTGCACGTCCACAGCATTCAGCAGTTTTCTCCGAGAATCCTCCTGACATCCCAGTGAAGGTGCCATGTAAAGGGATTTCCACACAGTTTGTGACACTTTCTTGTATGACAGAGAAAGCCATCTAAGTTAAGCTTCTCTAAAGCAGGTGCAAAGCCAGCTACTACTTTAAAAAAAAAAAAAAAAAAGTCTAGCTGGGAGATGGTTTTAGCTCAAAATAGGAAAATATATCAAGAGGAAATCTGGCCAAGGCCTAGCGTTAGTCAGTGTTTCATACCCGACTTTCATGATGGCATAAAGACTTTTCTTATTAAATCTGCAGGTGGATCAACTTAGAAGCCAGAATTAGAATTCAAAATAACCTTGACAAATTGGGAGAAATAGTCCGCAAAAAAAATAGGCTGCAATTTATGGAGGACACATGCCCAGAGCCTACCTAAGAACAGCCCATTTCAGAAACACATATTAGGGAGCAAATAGCGTGATAGCAGCTCTAAAATACTATGGGCGGAGGTGGATACAATACAACCGTGCCACACTGGAGTGTATAAACTCGCTCATACGATGGGGCTGAACAAACATCTGGGAGGAATGATCTTCTCCCGAGTGCCTGACCGCTCCCCTGCACAGGAATTTTTTTTTCTTATTTCTAGTCCAACCTTCCCCCAATGCAGTTTGTGCCCATCACCTCTCGCCTTCTCCATTTTTCCTGGGTGTCTTTTTTCAGGGCTTCTTTTTACCCACTCCTAGTAATCTTCCTTTGAACAATCCTTTGAATGCATTTACTTATTTTTAATGACATTATGATGGTCTGAGCAAAGATGTGTTGCATTAACATGTAAATATCCAGTGTATTAATCTCAGCAACAAGGTGGATGCTAGGCATTTCGTAAGGATGCTTTCTCCCACAAGGATGACAAAGTGTGTTTGTTTCTCTATAATTACAAGCGGGAGTACACCTCCACACTTCACACTTCAGCTCTGCCTGTCTATTTATTGCAGTTTTGGCAAATTCATATGTCACTGAACGGGACCCTCGTTTGGTTTCTTGACTATTTTTTCCCCCCCCTCGAATTTATCTATTTTGCCGTTTTAAGGATTTCTTTTTTTATTTTTTTTTTGGAGCTTTCTCAAGCTTTTGGTCACACATTTGTGTCCCTTCTTGCTGCAGTCCTTCATCAATTTATCTGATCAAGGATATCTTAGGGAGTCCAAATTACACATTCCTCTTAAGCATTAAGCCTGCAACCCATTTCAAAGATCTTCTTGTGCCTCTTGCAATATCACAAAGAAGAGGAATCCTTCCTCTTTAAGATCCTGGGAATGAATTCCCTAAAACAGAGGGAAAAGGTGCAGGATGGGGGGGACTGGGATGCAGTCCAAGTATCACTCGTGGTATCTATGCATCACATTTGGTCCTAGAGTACACCGCAATATTAACTTGCTGACATACTTGTTAGCCTTTAAGGTGTATTAAATATGAAATGCCATGGAAAAAAGTAACTCTGTGCCCCAGAGAGAACTGTAGGCAATTCCGGTTATGGTGGCAATGCCGGAGGCCTGTCCAAGGCTACAGGGCCAGCTCTGGGTCTGTTCGCAGACCAGTGGCCCCGGGTGCTGAATCCCACCCTCAGCACAAATTTAAATAGCCTTAAAGATTTTTTTTTTTAATTTTTTTTTTTTTTTAATTGAGCAGCCGGTGCGTATCAGTGTATTTAAGGACATCCCAAGCCAATTCTGCGGCTATTGCTGAATATTGGTCCTGGCAAATTTTCTCCAGAGCAAACACGAGGAGCCCTGGCAGACCCCAATACACATGGTGAGGACTCCGTTTCCTACAGGTCCTTGTCTCCTTGCAGTGACTTTTTGTCCTGTGATGCTAAATTTGGGGCAGCGGGTGCCAGAGCATCGAGCGAGGCCAAGAACAACAAACAGCCGTAAGACCTGCAGGATGCTTTCGGAGCTCAGGATGCAGCCCAAGGGCACGGGAGCTGGTGCAGGGCTGCACCGACCGCTTCGGATCAGACTCTCCCAAACACCACTGCACCAATGAAAAATACTGCCACCCACAATTATCGTCTTTTCTTGGGAATATGTTGGGCGCTGCCGGCTCCAGCACAGATCTTCACACCACACAACACTTAATTTCCCTTCCCTGTGAAAAACAAATACTCATTCTAGTCATTGGTCCCCACCCTTTAACGTGCTATTAGTCCCTGCAAGTCCTCTCCCCTGAATCTGTGACCACTGGATTTCCTTCAGAGCTGTCACAGAAGGGCTTTTCACACACTTTTTTGTAAATCCAAATATCCACTATCACCCAGACCCCGTTTGTGAAATAGCTGCTAATACCTTCCAGGACGCTGCAGAAGCACGTCAGGTAAAATCCCCGCCAACGCCACAACTGCCCACGTCTTAAGGCTGGTGATGTTTTCTGGCCATCTTTCCCTTTTTGCCTTATAGATGAGTTCAGGCAGCTGGAACTGCTCTGACGAGTCTTTCTGCAAGCTTTCAAATCCATCTGTTCCTGATACTCTGTGCTTCCCTTCATATCAGAGCCTCCAGAGTTGGTATTTAACACTTGTTAGCTTTTCCTGATTCCATTTTTATGTAAATACACATTTATCATGTTTGCCTGAAGAGAAAGCATTTGTGGTTTCCAATTCCCCGGTGCTGCCTAATGCTTGCGCACACAGCGTTGACACGCTGCGACCCTTCTGGAGGACAGCGGAGCTTTTGAGAGGGGCCTAAAGCCAATTATTTTATTTACTGTATAGTAAAGGGTAATGACTTGGTTAAAGTCATTTTGTGCTGCTCCAATTCCTTGGCTGCGCGTCCCGCAGGGGCAGGCGTGGAGAGGGTCTCCGTTCAGATCTCTCTGGAGCTACTTGGGAAAGAGGCCGGCGAGAGGATCGCTGACACGGTGAGTGAGCCGAGAAGTCAGCGGCCAAAGCCACACGTGGGTTGGGATTTGGGCACAGACCTGGGTTTGCCCATTAATCCTAGCAGAGGGTTTACTAAGCTTGCAGGGAGAAAAAACTGATCCAAGAGAGCCTGAGCTGGATTCCCAAGTTCCCAAGTCCAGGCTTCTTGCTTCCCAAGATTATAACTGAGAAAACAGCCAAGGAGCCAACCAGACCAAAACGTGAGGAGGGGCCACGTGCCATGAACAAGAGCAACTGAGCTAGGCTCGGCAGGAGGACCGACGTGTGAGCACCAGCCAGGAAGCACCACATGAGCAGCGTGGATGGCCACCACGTTCTCCCTGCGTGGAGGGCTGGAAAACTCCTCAGCCTTCACAAGATCGTTGTGAGACCAAAGACCTGTTTTCTCCTCCACAAAAGATGCCACCAAATTATTGCAAGTTCCCTTTAGGCTGATCTAGTGACCCAGATTTCCTTGCAAATATTGCTCTCAGTAAGGAGGTCACACCTCGCTCCACAGAAAAGGAAGAACAAACCCAGGGGTGGCTTCCCACCTTTCAGGATGGGTAGAAACGTGACTCCCTTAACAGGAAGAAATCTTGGAGATAACTGAGAGTTCCTGTCCTGACCGAAGGCAAAAACCCGTGCAGACTGCCTGGGTCTGCTCGTACGAGAGTCGGCCAGGGCAGATTTACGTCTGGAAGTGAGGAAGTGAGATCAGAGCCAGGAGGTCCAGCAGATGGGAGAAGAGGTAATTCTGTGCCAATATTTAGAAAGGTAAATGAGAAGACTCAGGTAATTACAGGCCTGTCAGTCAGACAGGGAATAGCTGACTGTTCTACGGGAGCTCACAGAAAATAGACCTTATCAGCATAACCTGTTATCTTGATGGAATGATAAATCTGGGTGATAAAGGTAAATTAATAATTTAGTGATAATTAAATGCGAAGAGCATTTCATTTGGTCCCATTATGACATTATGACCATGAAACTCAAATGGTAAAATCAACATCAGCCCTACAAAATGGACATATATATATGGACCCCTATAAAAGCATCACAACCGGCAGCACTGAAAACATGCCACCACCAGGAGGTCTCCAAAGCATCCTGCAAAACACAGCTCTCGGACAGATACGAACAAGTAAAACAGACACAATCCCAAATGCCACCTGCATTCGTCTTACCTAGTCATGGATTAGAGGTCGAGGGAGGTCATCCTCCCCCTTTACTCTGCCCTGGCGAGGCCGCATCTGGAGTACTGCGTCCAGTTCTGGGCTCCCCAGTTCCAGAAGGACAGGGAACTGCTGGAGGGGACAGCAGAGGGCTACGAAGGTGATTAGGGGCTGGAACATCTTTCTGATGAGGAAAGGCTGAGGGACTTGGGTCTTTTTAGTCTGGAGAAGAGAAGACTGAGGGGGGATCTCATCAATGCTTATGAATACTTAAAGGGAAGGTGCCGGGAGGATGGCACCAGTCTTCTGCCAGTGGTGCCCACTAATAGGAATAGAAGTAATGGGCACAAACTTGACCATAGGAAGTTCCATCTGAACATGAGGAGGAACTTCTTTCCTTTGAGGGTGGCAGAGCACCGGAACAGGCTGCCCAGAGAGGTGGTGGAGTCTCCGACTCTGGAGACATTCCAAACCCACCTGGACGCCGTCCTGTGCAACCTGCTGTGGGTGACCCTGCTCTGGCAGGGGGGCTGGACCAGATGATCTCCAGAGCTCCCTGCCAACCTCTGTGATTATACCCAGCGCCAGCATCACCATCTCAGCTGCCACCTCAGACTCCACTTAGAAACAGATCACATTCAGCCAGGGAAAGCCAGCGGAGGGGTTCAGCTCAAATTTGGACACCTATAAGTGAGCAGGATGTACAGCTTTCTACTGCAGTCAATGGAACCGGGATTCAGCTGCGTACACGTTGACTCATAGTGCTGCTCCGGATGTGCTGGGGTATCCCAGACATCCACACAGTGCTGAGAGATCAAACACAGGGTCTATGGGAGACTCACGTCCAGGTGGAGCGTCCTGGGGAATCTAAGATAGTACTTAGAGACTGATATTAAGGTAACCAAACTAAACCCTGGAGCTCTAGCTGGCAAGGTCTGGAGAGAGATTCAGTGAAGCCAGTGTCTGCTCTGCAACCAGAATACGGATTCAGTTGCCCACACTGATGTCTGGTGCCATCTGAGATGCCCCAGAGACCCAGCTTTGCCTCCAGCTGTCATTCCAAAAGGGCATGGGACTCCAGTAGGTCCTGTTTCACAACTTCC
Organism: Burhinus oedicnemus; assembly: GCA_008921705.1. Taxonomy (NCBI): domain Eukaryota; kingdom Metazoa; phylum Chordata; class Aves; order Charadriiformes; family Burhinidae; genus Burhinus; species Burhinus oedicnemus. Next base: position 176,313 of record VFFE01007932.1, read on the forward strand.
GTCCCTGGGGTGACTTCTTATGTACTCCATAAGAAGTCTCACATTCCTAGATATCTCTGCCTGGGCAAGCAAACTCCACCTCACCCCATACAGACATTCCCCACCAGGCTACTGGGAGCTGTACCACGGCAGCTTTGGAGTGTCTTCTTGTGTCAGCTTCCCAAATAGCGAGAACGGGATATGCAGCTGCTGCTTCCAGCAGTGCAACCAGGTACCTCTTCTCTCGCAGTCTCCGAGTTTTACAGGAAAAAAACCAGTTGCTAACAGCCCTGCAGTGTCATCCAGCAAAGCCAGCCATGGGTCGCTCCAGCTGGGTCCATCAGTCTGCAGGGCTTGGAGCGACGCTGGAGCAGTCAGCGCCGCACGTCGTCTGTCAGCGCAACGGCATCCCTGTCTGGGCCGGGCACATTTTGAGCAGGGACTGAACAAGCTGCACCGTTACCTGCAGGGACGTTCACATGGCGTGACGCAGAGCCAGATGGATGTCCGTATCTCCTGTAGGCAGAAAGAAGCCTGCAGGTATCCCATTTCCTGGAGAGATACTCGGAGCTCTGAGACATTGCACACATTTATCTCAGCTTCCTGTTGCTGTGATTAGGCACGCTCCTAGGAAATCCACCTTTTCAGGACACAGGGACTCCAGGCAGCCTTTTTTCTGGTTCCCAGACGGCCGCAGGGAAGAATTGGTCAGCTCACTCCAGCTCCTCTAGGCGTGCTCAGTAATTAATGCAGTTGCAGGCACCAGAGGAAATTTATTCTCCTGAAAGTCAAGGTGCCAGGGAATACGGCCAGATGAAACCGACTGCAGGCAGCGGGTAATTCACCCGGAGACGTCAATGAAGGGACTATCGCTTAGCCAGATGCAACCCTGTCCTGGCTTCTCAGCAAGCCCGGGGACAGGAAAGAAAACACAACGGCATCACTGCTAGCAAGAGGAGGTGCTGGACTACACACCGTCCCCTGCTGTCCTGGTTTGAGCGACACAGGACTAATTTCTTTTCTAATGCTTGGGAAAATTGTACTTTTGGAGGACTCTGGCATCTGAATTTGTGAAAATATTTACTTTATAGCCAGCTATGGTGGGTGGGTGTCAAGGTCTCAGTGTTTTCAGGCTGGCCAGGTGCAGGGATGAGGAGGAGCGAGACCCGGGCACTTGCCCCAAGCTGGCCAACAGGATTATTTCATACCATGAACGTCACATTCAATATAAATTAGAAAGTTTGCTGAGGAGGAAGGCTCTCCCTTGATGGCGGCGATCCAGAGAACTCCTTGCCCCGGTGCCGGATCCCTGAGGCCTTCCCTTCCTCCTGAAGCCGTAGCACTCGCAGTGTCCGACATTCTGTGTCCACTGCTGGGAGCGCACGGCTTCCTACTGATATAGTTGGCTGAGTATAATCCTTATATATCTTTAGATTGGTATCGGGATCATTATTGGTTCTTTAGTGTTATTACTGTTAATTGTTTAGTCTTATTCTATTAAATCTGTTTATATTTCAACCCCTGGGTTTCCTGGTTTTCTTCCCGATTCCCCCTTCCTGGGTGGGGGTAATAGAATAATTGTCTAAACGACAATAAATTGTTGTGGATTTCTCAAACCATAACACCTGCCCAGGCTCCCGCTATGGCCTTCAGAAGATGCTGGTTGGTGGCAGATGAATGACAAATCCAACAGCCGCCAAAGCTCTCCCCCTCCACAGTCTACCCCAAGAGCTGCCCCCAGCCCTCACAAGCCGACGCTCCGGTGGGACACGTCTCGTTTCTGCCAGCACTCCTCCACAGCCGTGCAGTAAGACATTCAGCAAGGGAGGCGGCAGCACCAGGAACGGGGGTAAATACCTGCCCTCTAGCTCAGCTGCCAGCCCAGACCAAGCTAAAAGGATGGCAGTAACTGCAAACAATCTGGGATAATAAGCAATGAAACTGTTACCCCTTTTAATTTCACCACTGATATGTTTTCTAACGTGGAGCTCTTTGGCAAGGCAGAGGCTGGAGAGCGCAGTATATTTAGCAAGAATATAATGGGCTTGAAAGGTATTTCTCAGTGCTGGTTTCTCAGGTCAGCCTAAGCGTCTGTGCTGGAGAATTGATTTGTAAATAGGAGGTTTATAAATCAGAAGTTCATCATCAACACACACACTCTTCAGGAATTCACCAAGGGTTATACAGGCACGATCCGGATCCCTAATAAGCTTTGGGCATGGGGTCTATTACCTCTTACTGGAGGGCAGGGAGGAATAAAATCTCAATTTCTAGTTAGTCACAGAGACTTGATCAACACATTTGTGTTAATGATCTGTATAGTGCAAATTGCATGAAATCCAGAGACGCAGAGAAGAAGATGTTACAGACTATGGGTGCCCAGGGCCCCAATCCCACACTTGGCCTCTGAGCTGCTTTTGGGAAAAGGAACATTTTTGTTTCTTTGCGCAGCACCTAATATAATAAAAGTCCCAGCATAATATAAACAGGGTTCAACAGTGCTGCTACTGTGCAGATACTAAATAGTCATAAGCAAGCGTGAGAGAACTGTAGCATATCCCTACCTGGCAGGGTCAGGCTTTGCACACTGTGCTTACAAGCACACATACTGCATGCTGTGATTAGTGTCGTTTCAGAAGGGTAATTTTTCACACGTGTCTGCAACAGAACAGAGCAGTTTATATATAAGATCCTGTGCAAGTGCCAGCATCAGCTATTTAACTGCAGCACCTTGACTCCTGCACCACAGGGCAAGGAAGACAGGCGGCCCAGGTGCCTCCCTTGGGGCAGGTCCTACTACCTTCCCCTACCTTGTCCTCAATTATCAAATTCACGGAATCACAGAATTTTCAGAGTTGGAAGGGACCTCTAGAGATCATCTAGTCCAACTCCCCTGCTGACGCAGGAATGCCTGGAGCACATTACTCAGGACTGCATCCAGGCAGGTCTTGAAAATCTCCAGAGAAGGGGACTCCACCACCTCCCTGGGCAGCCTCTTCCAGTGCTCTGTCACCCTCACCGTAAAGAAGTTTTTTCTTGGGTTTGAATGGAACTTCCTATGTTCCAGCTTGTGCCCGTTGCCCCTCGTCCTGTCACTGGGAACCACTGAAGAGTCTGGCTCCATCCTCCTTCACCCCACCCTTTAGATACTTCTAAGCAAGAAGAAGGTCTCCCCTCAGCCTTCTCTTCTCCAGGCTAAAGAGTCCCAGCTCTCTCAGCCTTTCCTCATACGGGAGGTGCTCCAATCCCCCAGTCATCTTTGTTGCCCTACACCGGACTCTCTCCAGAAGTTCCCTGTCCCGTTTGAGCTGGGGAGCCCAGAACTGGACACATTATTCCAGTTGTGGCCTCACCAGTGTCGAGTACAGTGGGAGAATGACCTCCCTCGACCTCCTGGCCACACTCTTCCCTGTGCAGCCCAGGATTCCATTGGCCTTCCTGGCGACAAGGGCACATTGCTGGCTCACGGATAATTTACTGTCTACCAGGACCCCCAGATCCTTCTCCTCAGAACTGCTTTCCAGCAGGTCCGCCCCTAGCCTATACTGGTGCCCAGCATTCTTCCTCCCCAGCTGCAGGACCCTACACTTGCTCTTGTTGAACCTCACACGTTTTTCTCCTCTCCCACATGGCAGCTCTCGTCTGGATGTGACCCCAGCAACTCTGCCCATCTGCTCTAATACAACAGAATAACCTCCCTCACAGGCCTTGAGTAACTGGGGGCAGGTAAGAGTTAAAATCCTGGTTTATCCATGCATTAGGATGTGTCCAGAGAAAGCTGTGCCCCACTCTCTGTGGTTACGGCTCAAAGAGCAGCAAAATAAGGCACAGGCTTTATTACACACTTCTGCCCTAAAAAGATCTGCCACCTCTGTGCCCCTCGGCAGTGCTCGGGACAGGGTGGGGTTGGCACGCCAGTCCCTTTCCGTATTCCCAAAACCCTGGGTAAATCCAGCTGCAGCCAAACCACCATCCACAAAAAGTTGGGTTTTTTTCTTTTTTTCCCCCCCCCTCTTCTCAGATTCATGCAGACAGGAATCGGGGAGAGGGTGACCAGCGCTCCGCTGGTGCAGGATGAAGTAGCGCTGCCATGAAGGAGGCTGGACATGGTACTCACCCACACAGTCCCGCTTCCTCCACGAGCTGCTCCCGGCCCACCTCGGCCCCCTCCGCGGTCTCACTGCAAAACGAAGCCCCATCCTCCGGTGTCCGAGCAGAAGAAGACCACATCCACCTGTGAAGACAGCACATTTGCAACAAGTTAGGCCTTCGCTTTGCCGCAAATTGGGCAAACCTCCCTCGTTTTGCCATCACACCTGCTTTGAGGATTTGTTTCTCAGTCTGGGAATTAAAGACAGCAGAGGTTTTTTTAAAAGCTCCCTCAGAAGTGCCACTCGCACCATGTTCCCAAGCAGGAACAGGCAGAGTAAATGCCAGTGTAACCTGTCCTTGTGCACGATGGAGCCGCCAGCCCTCCTCCACAACCACCAGACCCAGCTTGCCCAGTACCGCTTGTCCCGCTGCTGCTAACCCTTAAGCGCCCAGCCCCCTCCCCACGAGGGCCTACGAGTCCCGATCCGTAAAACCTGACGGCTCTCAATCCCACAGATGCTCGTTGCCTAGCGCCGTCTATCAATACGTTTCTCCCAAATGCTCTCACGGCTCCTCTATAGCCACGTTTTTTGCACCGACGACAGCTATACTCCCGCTCTCTATGTCTGGACCAAGCGTACCTCTCAACCACCACTTCCCCGGCACCTTCAGGAGAAGGGAGAAGCCATCTCCGGAAGCACAAATTGCTGGGATAAGCTGCTGTTAGCCAAACCCACTGAGCTTCCCCTACTTATTCCAAGTGAACCGCTCACTTTGAAGGGATAAACAGCCTGATTAAGCTAACAGCTCTTCCTTCCTTGCAGTGATTCCCTTTGAAGGATATAGGCAAAGCCAGAGCGGGCGCAATCTCTAGCAGCGAATCCACTGCTGACTCCTCCTGGGAGAGAGCCCTCCGTGCAGAACGGGAGGAGGAGAGCCAGAGTGGGAAAGCTGGTGGAGCTTTGCTTTGTATCAAGTAATCTCGTTATTGCAATTTCAGAGCTAAATGGTAAATAGGCAGGACTGCTGGGCAGTGCAGCAGGAAGCAGGCCTGGGTCACCGGGTAATTTAGCTGATATAGACAATAACCTGCGCCTGGATGGTCGGCATCTGCTGCTGGTACAAACCTTCGGCATCGCTCAGAGCATCAGTGGAGCTGCGCAGTGCAGGTGGACAGTCCCGTCCTCTGAGGCCGTATCCAGGAGTCATGGGAGGGCCGATACAGGAGAACTAGGAAAGATTAACAGCTAATTAGTGTCAATCAGTACAGGTGTACCAACAGGCCTTATCAAATGAATAAGGAAACCCAGTGGGTCTGTTCGTGCTCTAACACTCTGTCCTGGTTTGAGCGACACAGGACTAATTTCTTTTCTAATGCTTGGGAAAATTGTACTTTTGGAGGACTCTGGCATCTGAATTTGTGAAAATATTTACTTTATAGCCAGCTATGGTGGGTGGGTGTCAAGGTCTCAGTGTTTTCAGGCTGGCCAGGTGCAGGGATGAGGAGGAGCGAGACCCGGGCACTTG
>VFFE01007932.1:184908-197255 GCA_008921705.1 Burhinus oedicnemus
GCACAGCTTCCTACTGATAGAGTTGGCTGAGTATAATCCTTATATATCTTTAGATTGGTATCGGGATCATTATTGGTTCTTTAGTGTTATTACTGTTAATTATTTAGTCTTATTCTATTAAATCTGTTTATATTTCAACCCCTGGGTTTCCTGGTTTTCTTCCCGATTCCCCCTTCCTGGGTGGGGAGGGGTCATCGGGTAATAGAATAATTGTCTAAACGACAATAAATTGTTGTGGATTTTCTCAAACCATAACACACTCTCCTGTGTTCATCCCTGGAGCGGCAGGTGGGAACAGCGGTGGGGAAGGCAGAGCAGACACAGAGAGCAACTCGCACGGTGGCCTGGCATAAACTTGAAGCATCTTTATACAACCTGACAAGACGTAGAAACAACGAGGGTGATTTGCATTTTCCAAGGACAGTCCGTGCTCTCCAGTCAGCTCCAGCGCACAGCAGTCTCACGTGGCCCTTCGGAGAAGAGCGAGCCCCGGATGGGTGTAATCTCAGACTGGGCCCATATGTTGCTATTAGCGTTTGTTCCCTTGTTTGTCTAGGTTTGAATACAGCATATAAGGGATGACCATTCATCCCAGACTTCTTTCAAGGCAGGATCACACCCGGAACACCACTGCTGCATTCCCAGGCACAACAGATTCCTTTGGTAACATGTCAAAACTGCGACGCTGGCAGCTCGGATTGCAGGAACTGCTGCCGCCCGCTCTCTCCATTTGCAGCGTTTCTGAGTAACCTCTTGCCAACGAGCGCCCAGCAGCTGCAGCGTCCTGGCTGGGTCTGTCCCACTGACCCCACTCCTTCCCAGGTCCCGAGCCTGCCTCCGGAGCCAGGACTTTGCCGCCGCAGTCTCTGCCCATTCTCACCTCTCATTCAGCTGCACTGGCTCCTTCACGGAACGCTCACCGGTTTCACACTGACATGGTCTGTGCTCCACGTCCTTATTTCCAGAGAGATTAACCACTCTTTTCTGGACAGCTACACGTTACACTGGTTTGTGCTGTTCAGTGCAGTTTGTATCTTCATCATTCAGCGTCCGGCCTCAGGGCTTGTTCACTGCACGTCAAACCCTGCTCTGAACAGGGAATCTTTTGCTTCCTCTTGCATTTATCTGTTGTCCTCATCACCTGGAGAAGTAAGCCTTGGAAATATCAGGGAGGTTATGAATTCTCACAGTGCCCTATGACGTGAGGAGATACATCCTCCCCCTTCAACCTGGCTCCCAGATGTGCCTCTCTCAACAGCAGTCCTTGGACATCCAGCAGCACCGACCCTTGTTCGTGCTGCTAATGCAGCTGTGGTCCCGTCTAGGTAGACCCCCTTGGCTCGCCACGTGGTGCTCTGAGGGCAGCAGGTGTTCTCACAAGAAAACCAAGTTGTCCAGGAAATTACAGCATGAATAGTACAGCTTGTTTGCCACAGGCAAAGATGCGGTTATCTTATTTCTGGTATTTCCCAAGATCTCAGTTCTTAACCCTCTCAAGGTGCTCGTAAGTAAGGTTCTTATCAAATATCTTAAGCTTCCAAAAACAAGAGGGATGTTCCATGGCCTGCTATACTCTCCACTGAAGTGCGCCAATACAATAATCACAAAAAGATTTTGGTCGGTGTGGACCCTGGAGGTCTCTCACCCGACCGCTGATCAGAGCAGAGCTGGCCTCCTACCTGAATTACATCACTTAAGGCCTTGTGCAGTCAAGTGCGGAATACCTCCTAAGATGGAGATCCCACCACCTCCTTGGCCCCTGTCCCACTGTTTCACCACCCTAATGGGGAAGACCGTTCCCTTATGACCAACCAGAAGTTCTGCTGTTCCAAATTAAGACTGTTACCTGCTGTCTTTCAAGAGTCTGGCTTCCTCTCTGTGACTATCCATTTGGTAGTAGAAGACAGCAATTAGATCCTCCTTCATGCTTTCATAGCCTCTCCTCATTTGCTGTATGCTTAAACCCCCGACCATCTTTATGGCCCTCCTCCGGACTTGCTCCAGTATGTTGATCTATCTCTTGAACTGGGGAGCCCAAAATGGGATCCTAGATGTGGCCTAACCAGTGCCGGAGTAGAGGGATGCAGGGTCCCAAAAGGAAGCCACTAGTAGCTGGCCATCAGCTGGACCTTGTACTGCTGGTGGCAACTCTGTGAGTTGGTGGTCCGGACAGTTTTCCAGTGGTCCTCTGTACCTTGCGAATCGAGAGACCATGTTAAACACCTTGCTAAAGCCAAGGTACGCAATATCCGTCACTCTCATCTGTTGTCTCCTCACACAAGGCAACCGAATTGGTCAGGCACAATTTGCCACTGTTAACTCCCCGCTGGAGAAAGGTCAGCTCTGCCTCAAGCAGAGCAGGCTTACGACAAGTCATCAGCACCCTGAAGTCATTGCCAAGAAGAGTCTGCCACTCACGGTACTGATTTCTTCCTCCTCAGTCTCGTGCATGCTTGGATTCATTTTCCTGTGTTTCGCTAACACTGCCTCCTCGCTGGTTCCCAGCTGAAGTTTGGAAGTTGCCCAGTAGCCTCCTCCAGCTTCACTTCACATAAAGGGCTGCTGTTTGCTACACGGCAATGCCCGGGTTCACCCGCCCTTTAGCACATACTCACAGAGCCCAAGCTACAACAAGTTGGGCAATAGTTACTGACCGACGGGTAACTGTTAAATGCCGCTAAAACCAGCTGAAGCCCAAACAAGACCTGAGACTTCCCGCTGCCTGGTCAGTGCAAACCCCCTGGCCTTCTGCAATAAAGACAATAGGAATATTATTGGGAAACTAATAAAATTCAGTGCTCCCAGTTTGGTCCCTGACTGTGGAAGGGCTGTAGCTGCTTACCAGGACTGAAAACCCCGGGCACCCACAAGGCCAGATGATGTAGTTGCTTTGCAGTCCTACAGTTGCTTTCCAGTGCTCCGTGTGACAGCCCAGAGATGTCCCTAGACGTGTGCCGTGCTCCATCATCACTCATGTGTCCATGGGGTCAAGCAGCTCAGCAGAGTCGCTTCAGCGTGGACTTCTTTCGTATTGCAGGTTTCCCTAGCCTGAAACGGAGAAAAAAAAAATGGTTCTACAACTAATAACAGAAGCTGTGAAGAGTTAAAATGTCCCAGGAGTAGAAGCGGCTTTGATTCATTTCTCCACATAAAAAGTTTCTAATTATACTGAGTCTTATCTCTGTGCTAGAGTGGATTCATAACTCTGCCTTTGTCCTTGATGTGCTCAGCAGCAATGGCTCGATTTTGGACAGTGCAGCGACGACACTTTAGGAAAGAAAAGCAGTTACCGGCCACCCTTCGGGGAGGAGGGGCACTCGCCTGAAGCCGCAGCAGCTCCGGAGACGGGTATTGAGTAAAAGCACAATCTTTAATGAAAATACCCTGACAGGCGTAGCTATAGCCATGGACCACATCACGCCCCAAGGTGCCCGCCCGTCTGAATTATCCCAGGAACACCCGATCTCAAGCAGAAGGGTCCATCCCCGGGAGCTCCCAGCGCTGGGCTAGCACGCTTGCACAGCAAGGATTAACGTGCAAATGGGAACCCTGCCTTTTCACCATCGTCAGAGTCAACAGCAGGCCTACGCACTCCAGCTCGGCACTGCATCCCGCATTCCCGGGCGTCTCCTGAGAGCTCGCGCAAGGGGAGAACGTGCAGGCACTTCTGTCGGGATGAACCAGCCAGCCAAGCACTTAAGCAGCACTCAGAATCTCCTTGCATAACTTCCAAAACAAAGGCTGCCCGCGTAGCCGTCCTGCTGAGGCAATCAAACACGCTCCCTCTTGCTCCCTCCCACGCAGAGGGCACGTTATCACGGCGGGTTTCCGCATCGCATTTCCACCTCGGGTGTCTGTAGAGCGCGCCGGCACACACATCCACACGCACGTACGCTCCCTCCCTTGTTTTTATACAATGCCTGATCCGCAGCCCAACGCAGAATGCAGCCGCTACGAGATACCACTTAAAATGCAAGTTATACATAGCTCAGGTAGGGACGACAGCAACATTAACGATGACGAAACCCGCTGCCGTAGGCCCTGCGGACTGCAGGGACCGCAATACGGAATAAAAGCTCTTGCGCTCGGCGGTGTCAGAGCATGAGCCAAGAGAGAGTCCGGTGCCGTCCCCGGAGCCCGCACCCCTCGCGGCAGCAAGCTGCGATACTGATTCACACCGTGTGCTCCAGAGAGCGTCTTCCCTGGAAGAACGCGGTGAGCCACGGTGACACAAAGACGGAGAGTGAGGAAATGCTACAGGCACTGATGCTCGAGCTGGGCAAATACCTGAGGCCGGAAAAGCCAGTGAATGGAAGAGTTGGTCCCGCGCTGCCCCGTGAACCGTGGTGGACAGGCCACAAAGACACAGTCCCCCTGTGGGGAACTGGCACAGACGAAAAGTAAGTGGCAAAAAATAGCGGTTTTGCAGTAGGAGTAATTTCTCAGACCGTGTCACCTTACGACCACAAACCCACCCGTGGCAGCTTCTGCGGACAGGAGGGGCAGGGGGTGGCAGCGACTCCTGCTTGCAGGGACACATCAAAAAGCAGTAAAATCGACAAAGTAAATGCGGTTCCTGATGTACTTCCTCCCCTCCATGCCCCTTCTCTTTGCTTTCAGTCTCTCTCCTAGCGACGCCCACAGAGGAGCGATGGGTTATTCCTGCAAAATCCCAGGCCAGGCCATTACGCTAGCGGCGTGGCACAGCGGAGGAGCCGTCTCGAACACCGTCAGCTGGGGGGAAAAGGCTTTTTCTTCCTGGCTGTCGTTGGCGCACCCGGGGGTAAGACTGCGGGTAATGGTCTGGCATCCAGGTCATGCTTGGCAAACCTATTCAAGCAAAATTTTGCAGCACGAATTTATCCAAAGGGAAAAGCCAAACGTGGGAGTCGGAGAACATCCCGCTCAAACGCACACGCGCGCACGCTTGCGACCGACCCGGCTGGCTTCAGCTCTGGATGAGGGCCAAATCCCCGTCAGTGCCGTGAGATCCCAGAAGACTGGAGCCAGGATGCTGCTCGGGGCGGAACGGGAACGGCTTTCCCTCCAGCGCAGAGCAGCTCACACCGAAACGCAGTACGGAAAACTGCCGTAGCTCTCCCAGCTGATTTTATTTTCCCATGGAAGCTTAACATCTAAAAAGGTAGTTTTAAAATCAACTTTCAAAAAGCGAGAATCCAAAGTTTTAGTCACTGATAAGTATTTCGGTTCTAGCTTTCCAACTGTGTCTGCTCCCATGAGAACGCAGTGGTTGTCCTCGCCTCGGGGTCAGGGTATTTTGTTAAAAGCACAGTATTTCAAACAAATCTCGCTTCTCCTCTGTGAGAGCGCCTGAGCGGTCCCACGACAGAAATACTCGCAAGTTCTTTGGTGCGAAAGGAGAAGTGGCTTCCCAGGGCAGCGCCGCAGCAGCCTCGGAAGTCGCCATTCGCAGGCTCCCGGCTGCGAAGCCGCTCAGGACACCCGTGCCCTGCCTGATCCTCCGGCTGCGTTTAGCAGGACGCTGAAATCGAACTAAGCTGAACGGCCGTGACAGACCTGGTGGCTCTTACAGCTTGGGAGCTCCCCCGTGCGCAGCAGAGATTTCACCTAGCCCAGGGCTCCGTCTCCGGCAGAAGCAAGAGGAGCTGCTCTTTGGGATGCACACAAGCCCGGCCGCTCCGCAGGCATCCTCCTTGCCCTTCCCCAGCATCCACAGCTGCTGTATCAGGGAGGTTAGAGGAAGCATCCCTGCCTGCTGCCTTCAGCCTCTGCTGATGGGCCGGTCGCCTCTGAAGTTTTCTGATCCCTTTTTTGACCCTGCCGGAACTGCCTTTCCTCTGCCTCCTCCAGCAGCAAGTTCCTCACTTCCCACTGCGCAAAGATGAACTTTCTTTTATCCGCTTTAAACGTCTCTCCTTCCAGATTCATCAAGTGCGCGTAGTTCTGGTACCGTGGGATTTGGTGAACGACAGCTCTGCCTTCATCTTACTCCCCACCTCCACGACGTTATAAACCTCATCCACATTCCCACCTTCTCCCCTGCAAACCGGAGTCCGTGTCTTTTCAGTCTCCTAAGGCAGCTCTTTCGTCCCCGTGGCCGTTTTAGCTGCTTCTCTGCACCTCTCTCCAACTTGAGATGCGGAGACCAGAGCTACGCGCGGTGCGGGAGCGCTGCAGGACGATGCCTGGTGTCTCCAGGGGGATGCCCGGCACGCTGCTGGCTTTTTGGCTGCCGCTGCTGCACACGTAGCTGATGATTTCAGAGAACCCCCGATGGCTCCGAGGGCTCTTTCCCGAGGCGCACGGGCCAGTTCCAAACCCAGCATCACGCAGCAGAGTCCGGAGGGCGTTAAACAGAGGGATGGTTGGTGTCAACCTGCTGTGGCTGCCTCCTGGAGCAGAGACCTCACAAAGAGCTGTACACCGGAGTCTACAACAGTGAAACCACTCGAAAACAGAGTATGTTCCTAAAGCAGCCCCCTGCCCTGCAGGTCTTGGCTTCCTGAGTGTCGTGGTTTGGGCTGGATTGGCCCAATCAGGCGGAATGACGGATGTTCTCTCTCCTGCTCCTCTTTGAAGGGAGGCAGGGGAGAGAGAGAAAAACAGAGACTTTAGAGTTTAGAAGGAACTAAACTACCTTAATGAAATAATAATATTAATAATAAAATAATAAAAAGAAAATAATGAAATATATACAAAACCGTATCACGCTCCCAGGATGACAATCACGTCACCAGCAGGCGCTGGGGAAGTCCCAGACTGGACTCAGTGATGGACGGGAACTGGACTCCTGATCTGGATTCAGGATCGGGATCAAAGTCAGACAAACAAACAGAGTCCTCCCAGGACGCCGGCCATTGAAGAAAGAGCCCGGACCCTTTGATCCCTCAGCTTTCAAACTGAGCAGGAGGCAGATGGGATGGAACACCCTGTTGGGCAGTTTGGGGTCCCCTGTCCTGTCCGCTCCTCCCCGCAGGGGTGACCCCTCTACGCTTTTCCGCTTCCCACCCTCCGATGGGGCAAATAAAGTTGGCTGCCCTTGGGTGTTCCAGCAATAAGGATAAGCAGGAGCCTCTCTGCATCCCATTCCTTGGCATCAGCTGTAAACATGGGTCTGACCAGTCTGGGAGTGAACAGTTTCTGCACAACATGCTGGGAATTTCAGCGGTTAGAAGAGGCCTAGCTAAAAAGTAAAGTTACTGAACCAAATTGGTCCTGTTTTACCTCAAACCAGGACACTGAGCTAAGGGTCTAGCAAGCACAGGGGGTAAGAGGAAAGCACCTTGTAGGCTAAAGTCTACCACCCTGCACCTAGGTCTGGTTCCAGGTGAGCCCAGATGTTTCCACAAAGAGCTGGGGTGGTCAAGGTCAAGGAGGATTTTTCATATATAGGAGCAGATAAGACATGTTGGGTAGACACAAGAGTAATTAATTATAGGAGAAGCAAATTACTTCAGCGCTACCACACATGGAAGCACAAAGCCCAGCTGTAACGGGAACAGTCCGAGCCTCCTCGGGCCATTTACCTCTACGGCAGATGGGGATTAGCAGCCTCCTAAGCCAGGCTAAGGACTCCACAGTTAAGGGTGTAGTTTGCGCTCATTTATAAGCCCGATTTCACAGCCTATATTTCTCAAAAAAATTCTTTGCGTTTGAATTTCACACATGTTATCTGTGGCCAGAGCAGAATTTTGGCAAAATGTGAGCTGAAAGGAGGAGAGAACAGGGATGACAGAGAAGAGAGAGGAGAAAGCGTTTCTGTTCCAGGAAACGTCTTCTCTGCAAACAGCTTGGCATTTATCACTCTTGGAGACCAATTCCTGATGTCCAAGGATGAGACTGACCCAAGGCTAAGGGAGACAGAGCCATCCTAATCCCACCGATTTCAGGACGGCTGGGTATCTGCATTCATGATGGGAGAGTAAAATCGGGAGCAGCAGCGGGAGTTACTGATGTGTTCCTGGATACTAGAGCTCCAAAGGACCAAGCTCATCATTTAGCCCAGAGTCCAGCGATTCCCCAAGCACAGCCCACCCCTCCCAGCTGGAAGGCCACGCATTTTTTAGGGACAAAGACCCTAAATGACGGAGAAGCCTTCGCAGCATCCCAATGGTTAATTCTCTGCACGGCTGATATTTTGCACCCTCTTTCTTGTTTGAATCCACGCTTCGCTTCAGCCACTTGACCTCACTCAGGCTCCACCTGGGATTATTCAGTCTTCCACTGTGGGGAATCTTCTGCCCTTGCAGTGAACTGCAGAGGAAAATCAGATCATTTTTTGGTCTTTTTTGTAAAGCGCTTCGAGGTCTTGGAACTTTCCCTCAAAAGCAGACTTTCTAGCCCCTAAATTTTATTTGTGGCTGTTTCCTCTGCCATTTCCAAACAGACTTTTTAAACATGGAAGTACTGTAGCTGGATGCTGCATTCATACGACAGGGATGAACAAAAAGACAGTTCATCTTTCTGCTCTTATTGAGGGTTTCCTTGAGTAAATATCCTTCTACCCTCGGCCACCAGCTCACACCTCAAGCTCATACTTGTCATTTATACTTCAGGATCCTTAGCTTTCTTCTGTGTCTTCTTCTTCCAAACAACAGTGCCCACCATGCAAATGTGAGCGCTGTTTTTCTGCATGTCATTTTGCAATTCCCCACACTAAAATGAACACATCACGCTCAGCAAGTCCAATTCACCAACCTGCCCAGAGGACTCCATGCAGCTGAGTAGTGGCTACCATGTTCTTTTTCACTGATCCACTGGTTTTTCTCTATATGAGAGTACCTCGAGCCAGACGCGTTTTCTATGTATTTGCAACCCTCAGCTCACCTCTCCTGCATTAACTTGTCCAGTCTCTCCCTGGACCCACGGTCTCTGCAGGTCTCCAGCACTCAGGAGGACAGACTATTTACTCCCACCTTATTTCTGACCCTTCAACCAATAATTTATACTTTCCGGCGCTTTTCTTCTTATCCTATGGCTGCTTATTTTCCTTGTGGCCTTCAGTGAAGGACACTGTCGAAAGCATTTTGGAAATCCCAATACAGTCTATTAAATAAATTAGTCTTGTCTGCCACATCAGAGAACTCTGCTGCCTCTGCCCCCATGAATCACGTACATCCCTTTGCCTACAAATACCATTCGGTGGTATTATGGGCTACACAAAAATCAACTAGATCTCTTCTGGAGCTCTTTTTCAAATTTTCCATACTTCAGCCTTTAGATGCAAAGATGGTTTGAGAAAGCACTTGCATACCACCATTTCTAATTCAGCGGTTTCATTCCTGGCTTCCTTAAGAACTCTGAAGCAAGACAACCAGTCTGGATGGTTTATCACTGTCCATTTCATCAATTGGATCCGTAATCTCCGCTCCAGGCTTTTCAGTTTTGAATGTATCCTCTGATGAGTCCCCACGAAGGTTAATTACAGCATGGGAATCTCCAGGTTTTCTTCTACAATCAACAATAATGCAAATAATTGCTTCAGCTTCTCTGCAATGGGCTTGTCTTTTCTAATTCCTCCTTTTATACTCTGATCACGGGCTGGCTCTGTCAGCTCCTTGGCACACTTCTTGTTTCTGACATATTTGAGGAAAATCTATCTTCTTCTTTAGCTGTTTCTCAGATTCTTCCAGCGTGCCACTTGAGCCAGGAGCTCGGTGACACATAGCCAATACAGGGACGCAGCACCACCATCGTCCTATCTAGGTCCGGCCTTTCTTTCCACAAGGTTTCTCTGGTTTTTACTGGGCTGGCCAGCCTGCCCGCTCCCTTCAGTTTACAACCCTCTGTCAATGAACATCACTTGGCTTATGGTGCCCCAGGGATTGTTCACGTCTTCATTTAGGACCTGCCAATCCACTCCCCCATTTCCAAAGGCTCTTGGCGATCTAGAATACACCTGAATTTTAATCCGCTGCATAACTTTCTCCTAAGCTGTGTGACTGAGGCTAACTCTGTAATCAGACTGCGCAGCAAAGGAACTCAAATGCCCTACGGAAGCATTTCTGTAATATACAGCATTAATACATTTCCATATTTTCAACAGCCAAGTTTGTAACGTGGCCAAGAGATACCACTCCGGTTTGCAGGGCAGAACTTATTTTCCACAGAGCAGAACTGGCAGGCGTTAATCACGCTAGCAATCCGTCATCTGCGACGACCTACCGTTCCCAGAGCTCCGTCACACGACGCGGGCCGGAGGCAAGCCCGGGTCAGCCGCCCAGAGGCAGGGCAGAGCTCCGCACCCAGCGCTCCGTCGTGCCCCAGCACACGTGCCCTTTCTCTGCGGCGCAGCCGAGACGCTGCCGTCCCCCGGCGAGACAGCACCCTGGCCACCAGCATCGCCAGGGCTGGTCATTTAGACCCCTAAAAGCGGAGAAGTTTGAGAACGTTTGTCCGTTTGTTGTCTTATTTTCTGGGGAGGTTGCTGAGGGCCCCGTGTAACCACGCTGCTGGGGACGTAGCTGCCTTAACCATGCAGGAGACGTTACAACGAGCAGAGCTGGCACGAAAAAAAAAAAACCATCTCATTTCACAGGAAAGCAAAACTGAGATACAGATTTGCCCGTTCGGTGGCTTGACGTTTGTCTCGTGTCACAGACTCAGTCATTCAGGAAAAAACATGTCATATTCCTGTTCCTGCCCCTTTGTCACCAGCCTACGGGCACGAGCCCAGGCACTGCAGAGAGGGCTCCTGCCCTCGCACTCAAGGAGTGATTTCCTACTCGTGTAGGAAACGCCACCATCCCCTTCAGGAGCCAGAGCCAAGAGAAGCTCCGGAACACGGAAACACAAGCAGAGCAATCAGCATTATCACCAATCCCAATGAGACAGAGCTTCGGGAGCCACCTCTGCTGGAAGCAGGGAGCAGAGAGGCTTTCCACATGGACATACTAAGCAACCTTTCTACGTCCCCCCCAGTCCGTCAGCTATTACATTGCATCTGTGCCTGAATTCACGCCACTGATTTCACGTAACTGAAGTTGTGCCAGTCCTTTGCCTATGGACAGAACACACCAGGCTGTTCTGACCCACTCACCGCTGGAAATAACGGACGTTTCCATCCTGGACCGACCTTTCTGGACCGTGATTTTTACCGTGAGCTTGTCTAACCCTATCTCGAACAAACTCTGCTTTCAACCCTCAGCATCATGTGAAGGTGGATTCATAGAGAGACGTGAACGGATCACATCCATCCATGCGCCCACTTCTCACGCAGTGGGAAATGGCAAAACATTTCCTCTCTCTCGACCACAGATGTCTGCCACGCTGCCTTCAATTCACCCCACCCCAAGCTGGGCGCTACCCCGTGAGCCGTCCTTTAGAGAGGAGCCAGCTCTGGCCTCCTTGCCAGAATTTCTGCACCTCCTCCAGTCTAATGCCAGCTGCAATAAATACTATCTACAGCCCGTGCACACCACTCTTTCCTCTGAATTCGGCTTCGCGTGTATTTGAATTGAATGTAATCTGCCATTTTATGCGTGAGCATCATGGGACCCTCTTCAGCTCCTTGCATTCAGCCCTAGATTGGCTCTCCTGAATCACTTTTTTCCTTACAAATTTGCCAGCTCACTATTCACAGGCTTCTCTGCATCCTCGATGAATGCACTGATCGGCATGAATACCAGCACGGACCTCTGTATGCTGCCACCGGCACCCGCTGCCGCTGTGAAAACAGGCTCGGTACTCCTGTAAACAGTTATTAATCTATGGGCCTGCCCCTTTACCCCTTGAAAAGTTAGTTTTCTTGTAGGCCACTGATGCAGAAACCCACTCAAAACACGTGAACCCCCGCGTACAAGTGTACTGACCGTACATCACCCCAGCCCACCAGCTCGCTCGCACCGTCAGAGAGCTTGGGTACGCTTCCGAGCTTTGACTTCCCTCTCTAAGAGCCAAGTAAAACTCTTCCCCAACATACTGTATTCATTCAAGCATCTAATAAAATTATTCTACATTGTTGTTAGTAACAATTTGAGGCTGTTTGAACACTAACTCCGGTCCCTAAATCCTCCTTTCGCTCATTGACATCACACTCCTCCATCCCTCGAAGACTGGTTTAGGCATTTGTCCTGGTTTGAGCGACACAGGACTAATTTCTTTTCTAACGCTTGGGAAAATTGTACTTTTGGAGGACTCTGGTGTCTGAATTTGTGAAAATATTTACTTTATAGCCAGCTATGGTGGGTGGGTGTCAAGGTCTCAGTGTTTTCAGGCTGGCCAGGTGCAGGGATGAGGAGGAGCGAGACCCGGGCACTTGCCCCAAGCTGGCCAACAGGATTATTTCATACCATGAACCTCACATTCAATATAAATTAGAAAGTTTGCTGAGGAGGAAGGCTCTCCCTTGATGGCGGCGATCCAGA
>VFFE01007932.1:219523-235683 GCA_008921705.1 Burhinus oedicnemus
GTGGTGGTGGTGGGGGGGGGTTACAAAAGCTGCAAACGGCAGCTGGAGCCGCAGGGACCCCAGGCGTCGCCGATGCCTCCCGCAGCTCCTCGGCCAGCGCTGCCTTATTAGATTTGGCAAAATATTACGGGAGTGTTTGGAAGGTTAATTAACACAAGGCACGGCAGCCTGGGAACCCGGCGGCGCCCATGGGTTAGCCCTCGGCCAGCCGAGTTCAGGCCGTGGAGCTGAAATCAAACCCGGCCCCGGCACGACGCGCCCAGGACCACCCGGTGCCTTTTGACGGCCGTGCCGGCTCCTCCGCGCGGGATCGGACCTGGCAGCGTCCAGTCCTTCCCGCTGCTGACTGCCGCCTTCGGAGCATCCCCGACGCGGTGATTCCCGGTTCTCCCGACCCTATAGGTACCAGGCATACAGGGGACCTGCTTCACCGGCGGGGAAACTGAGGAACGAAGCTGCGAGGGGAGCTGGCTGCGTTGTGCCGGAGAGCCGGGCTGGGGCTCCCGATTGTACCCAGTTGACGCTGCTGCTCACCAGTAAGAGACCACCCCATCCCCTTGCCTGGGTGCTGCTCCTCATCCTCCCGCGAGCCCCAAGGATGGCACAAACCCAGAAACAGCTCCGGATGGTGCACTTTGGGCAGGGCAAAGGGTTTTCCTTCAACATAGGAGGTCGTAGCGAGGTGGGGGTCGGTCTCTTCTCCCAAGGAACAGGTGATAGGACAAGAGGAAACGGCCTCAAGTTGTGCCAGGGGAGGTTTAGGATGGATATTAGGAAAAATTTCGTCACCAAAAGGGTTATCAAGCATTGGAACGGGCTGTCCAGGGAAGCGGTGGAGTCGCCATCCCTGGAGGTATTGAAAAGCCGGGCAGCCGTGGTGCTGAGGGACATGGGTTAGTGGTGGACATGGCAGCGTTGGGTTGATGGTTGGACACGATGATCTTCAAAGTCCCTTCCAACCTAGATGATTCTACGATTCTATAAAAAAAAAAGAGTGGAAAAACCTGCTCCTGGCAGCTCGGTGGTGACGGGGTCGCCTTTAGCATCCCCGCACAGGAGCAGCCCCGCTGGGAGACTCTGGGTGCCGTCCCCAGCCCAGGGATGGAGGAACCGAAGGGCAAATAAAGCTGACCTGGAGCCGAGGTGCTGCTTGGGGCCGCGGTACCCAACGGCCATGGCCATTCATCCCCTCCCGTCCCTGTGTCCGGGTGCAGCCGCGCGGCCGGTAACCCGACGCTCCCATTCCTGTCATGTTTTACACGGCCGGGCATGTGGTTATATTTTGTTTTGCCAACCTTTGCGTTCCCCAAAGGAGGGAATGAAAGGGCCAGTGTGCCGCCAATTTATTGTGCCTCCCGAGAGCCCCATGGCTGCCGAAAAAGCAGATGCCTTCTGCTTAATCCGGCCTGTTGCTATGTAAACCTCCTTCCCGCTTTGATGTCCCCTATAAATACTCCATGTGTTTCCAATAAACTGGCATTTTTATCACTGGAGCTGTTAAAGGCAGATCTGTGTCAGATTTGTCCCTGGGCTCGGCCGGGGGTTCGCTGGGAATAACCTCCCTGCCCTCGTAAAGGGGCTCATTGTATCTGGGACCGGGGGTCCGGGACTGGGAGGGGACACGGAACGACGGCTCCTCTCCCGGATCCGGCACAACGCTCCCAGGGGAACAGGATGCTGCCTGGGTGCTGATCCTGCGTCAGCCGGGACTAAACCCTGGGTTGGGACCACCGCGGCCCCAGGGACCCTCAGGGCTTTGCCTTCCCAACCGGAGCTGCTCCTGGCATCCTGGCCTCTCCAGGAGTTCTGCTCTCCCACGTTGCTTTTAACTGCTTCTCGCAGGCAGGCAGGAAGCCCGGGCTCCTTGGGGGTGATCTCAGGCATCTTTTTTTGGTGGGTTTTTTATTTTCACCCCCCCAGCCCCTCATTTTGTAGCTGAAATGATGCAACAGCCAAAGGGCGTGCAGAAAACACAACCCCACGCACATGGAGATGCCGTGTGCAAATCCAGGCTGGACGGAGAACGGCCGGAGAGCAGCCCTGAGGAGAGGGACTTGGGGGTGTCGGTGGGGGAGAAGCTCAACAGGAGCCGGCAACGTGCGCTGGCAGCCCAGAAAGCCACCGGCAACCTGGGCTGCATCCCCAGCAGCGTGGGCAGCAGGGCCAGGGAGGGGATTCTGCCCCTCTGCTGCGCTCTGGGGAGACCCCACCTGGAATACTGTGTCCAGCTCTGGGGACACCACCGGCAGAAGGACATGGAGCTGTTGGAGCGGGGCCGGAGGAGACCCCGGAGATGCTGGGAGGGCTGGAGCCCCTCTGCTGGGAGGCCAGGCTGGGAGAGTTGGGGGGGTTCAGCCTGGAGAAGAGAAGGCTGCGGGGAGACCTTGGAGCCCCTTCCAGTGCCTCAAGGGGCTCCAGGAAAGCTGGGGAGGGACTCTGGATCAGGGAGTGGAGCCACAGGATGAGAGGCAACGGTTTTAAGCTGAAAGAGGGCAGATTTAGAGGAGATGTGAGGAAGGAATTCCTGAGTGTGAGGGTGGTGAGAGCCTGGCCGGGGTTGCCCAGAGCAGCTGTGGCTGCCCCATCCCTGGAGGTGTTCAAGGCCAGGTTGGCCGGGGCTTGGAGCAACCTGGTCTGGTGGGAGGTGTCCCTGCCCAGGGCAGCGGAATTGGACCTGGATGAGCTTTAAGGTCCCTCCCAACCCAAACCATTCTGTGATTCTGTTCTATGAACCCAGCATCCTTCCATGAGGAGCAGCCCAGAAGCACGGAGCTCCCTTCCTCTTGTTGGCAGTATTTCACGGAGATGTTGGGATGAAACCCACCTCACTTGCTCACAAGCATCTCCTTAATCTCCCTGCAGTTTCCCGCTGCCCTTTCACCCATACAAATCTCCCTGATTATCGTTGTCACCCAAGGACACAACACAAACCCCTGCCCAGGCTGCGGGCACCTCTTGCATCACGTTCACGGGGGGGTCCCTGTCCCCTGCAGCGGGGCTTTGGGGTGCTCAGCCCTGATGGGGGGGTCCCTGGAGGGGGCTGGGTTGCGCTGGAGCATCAGCCCCGCTCCAGTCTGCAGGAGGAGATGGCCTGGGGTGTCTGCAGAGGGGCGAGTAAGTCCCCATGTCCTGGGACCTTTGGGGACGAGGTGTGAGCGCGGTCTGGTGCGTTAACAAGCCTGTGACGAGGACGCTGGCGTGACAGAGAGCGTGCGATACTTCAGAGGGGTGTCTCGTCCCCCCAGAGCCACCGCGTCCTCCCCGGGGGCTTCTGCCCCTTCCTCTGCCAGGAGGTGAAGGTCTGGCGTGGGGGGCTGGTCGCGCTCCTGCAGCTCCAGCATCTCCATCCCCACGTCCCACCGTGCGCAGAGGGCACCCGGGTGGACCCTTCCCCATCAAAGTCCAGCAGCAACTGGGTTACCAGCTGTGGGACTGGGCAACCAACATCTCTGCCCCGTTGGGAAACTGGAGGAGGGGTTGTTGTGGGGTTTTTTGGGTTTTTTTTAATCCCTATTTTGGCCTGAAACGTGGTGTCAGAAGCCCGGCTGATATATGCTGCAAAAAAAGGGGTCGGCAGCGCTGGTATTCTTTATTTTGACAGGGCAATGAAAGTGTTATGTAGTCGTGACGCCTCCCTGCTGCTCCACCCCCCTCGGCCTTTATCAACCTGAAAGAGCCCAGGATCCTATTTAAAACCCAACCTGAATTGTGCGACGCACGGGGAAGGGGCCACAAAGAGCGGTGATTTATGAACGCGGAAAAAAAAAACAATGCAGACCCTCCACGTTCTCCCCCGGTCCGGAGGGGAGACCCCTTCGCCCAGCCCCGACACAGCGGGGACAGACCCGGGGGGGGGGGTGGTTTCGAAACGCCCCTGCTTGGTTGGCACAAGGGGGATGCAGCCCCTGCGCCTGCTTTTGGGGTGGAGATGGGAAACCGGAGCTTCCCGGACCCTCCCCGTCTCCCCCCAGGCACTATAGCTGCTGTATGGACCAAGCGATCTGCCCGGTGCCTTTAGGGTTTGTAGCCTTCATGGGTGGGTTGTGTGGAGCATCCCGAGGGCGTGCGTATCCCAGATTTCCTCCTGGTGTCACGGGTGGGTTGTGTGGAACATCCCGAGGGCGCGTGTATCCCAGGTTCCCTCCTGGTGTCACGGGTGGGTTGTGTGGAACATCCCCAGGGCGTGCGTATCCCAGATTTCCTCCTGGTATCACGGGTGGATTGTGTGGAGCATCCCCAGAGCGTGCGTATCCCAGATTCCCTCCTGGTGTCACGGGTGGGTTGTGTGGAGCATCCCCAGGGCATGCGTATCCCAGGTTCCCTCCTGGTGCTCTTCCGCAAGGCTGCTCCCCTCGCGATGTCCGCAAGCGTCTTTCTGAAATTATTTAATAGGCTTTAAATTAATTACTTTGCTAAAAAAGTGCTTTCTGCTGGCACGTCAGGAGCGCTGACAGATTGCGAAGCCCCTCGTTACGGCACGGGGGTAAGGGGAGGGACGACAGCAAAGCTCGTCTCTCCAAGGTCAAACCACTTCCATTCCTCACCCTTCCCTTTCTAATAACGTTGTCGGCGAGCGCCGGCATCGGCAGCTTCAGGGAGAAGGAAACTTGCCGTCGGGCTCAGCTCCGTGCACAGGCGTGCGTGGACACCCACGGCAGCACCTCGGGGACAGCTTTGGGGTGGCTGGGTGCCTCCCCGGCCCTGGTTAAATGCCTGATGCCCGCCGTCATCAACGGCAATTAAACTTTTCGATATGTTTTTACGGCTGTGAGCAGTTCAGAGGAGAACGTCCGGGCCGCCCCTTGCCGCGCTGCCTCTGCGGGGGTTCCCCGAGCCGCCTGCCCACCCGCACCCCAGCTCTCTATTCACATTTCCCCTTTTCCCCCTTTTTTTCGGATAGAAACCAGGGCAGGGGTGGTGACGCCGGTGCCATCGATGGGCCTCTTGCCCCTCGCGCGTATATCAGGTTATTGCTGATGACATCTGAATTTGGCGTTTGGAATACCTCCCTTCTGAGTTGTGACACATTGATGGTTGAAGCAACCCAGCAGGGTTTTGACTTTCCCTGCTTAATTACTGCCAGATTGCTCAGCCCCGGCCCCGTGCTCCCCGGGGACATGGCTGCACGCGTGGGGAACCGGGCAGGGGCAGGCTGGGCTGCCCGGGCTCTCCTGGGCTTGGGAAAACTCACCCTTGTCCTGGCTTCGCCGCGACCAAGCTCTGCCGAGAAAGATGCAGCACCGGAATTAGTTTATTATCAATTTCCAGCGCAAAAGCGTCTGGAAGTTGAGCTGGGCGGCACTAAGTGTTTCGTTAAGGATGCTCTGCCTGCTGGTGGAGGTCTCCTCCATCTCCCCATCTCTGGACCATCAGCCAGGGGTTGACGTGCTGGGTGTCACCATCCACCGGTGTCAGTCCATGAGCTCCCCGCTCCCGGCACAACCCATTTCACGCTGAAGAGCTTAACGAGGGTGTTCTATCTTAACTAATTTATTCTTGTATACATGGAGGTCAGCCAGGGTGCAGGGCACTGCAACCAGAGTGAGAAAAGCTCTTGACAAGGGAGATCTTGCTCTGCTTTCCGTCAAGCGTCAGCCCCGCTGCCATCAGCATTTCCCTTTGGTGTCGGAGCCGAGTCGCCGGCCAGGGACACGGCTGGGGTGGATTCACTGGGGAATGACGCCGGGAACCGGCTGCCTGCGCCTGCCATGGCCACGTTTCGGCCAGGTTTGGTCTTGCCCGTGTGAGCAGAGCCATGGGAGCGGGCAGGACACGGCTCTGCCTGCCCGTCCGGTGCCGCGGCCGGTTGAGGCGCTGGATCCTGGGCTGCGGTGAGCTACGGCGCTGGCAGGACTACCCGGAGCAGCGGGGGGGGAAATAATAGTAAAGAGATTTTTACGAGGCAGCTGCTTGCAGGGGCTTGTTGTGGGAAAAGCAGATCCAGGTGCCGCACTCAACCGAGCATGGAAAATAGCGGAGGGGAAGGGCTGCGGGGAAGGGAGAGAGCTGCGGCGTGCGCTGTGGTCACCCGGCTTCTGCTCTACAGGGGAGACCAAGAAGCTCATCTCGTGTCCCCAGATATTGGGGACAGGAGGTGCCAAAGTGGCCGGAGAGGCGGGATGAGGCTGGCTGGCTGGGAGACCCTGGGGATGTGAGGAAGCCATGGAGCTGCTGGGGCACGGCTGCTCTGTGCCGGACGAGGTGCTCCGGCACGTTCCTCCCTCCCCCTTCGCACATTTGTAGGAAGGGGCTTTTGACCCCACTCGCCCTCGTTGCCCGGCAGAGGGAAGAGATGCTTGAGGTCCCGCATCTGCCTTCCGAAAGTGCTGGGTTCCTGCTGCATGGAGCAGGCGTGCGGCTTCTCCTCCCTCTGACCCCTTCGGTTTGAGGAGCTGGTGTGAAACTGTATTGGATGGTAAATGACCCCGTCCCGGGCGTCAGACCAGCCATCAGTCGCCTCCTCAGCCCTCTTCTGCCTCCACCACAGCCTCAACACCAAAGAAAAGCTTGGTCTCGCTGGGTTCATGAGCAAGAAGGACCAAATCCGCACTTGTATAAGCCTGGAAATATTCATACGATTGGTGCTTTGTCCTAAATTCAAGCAATGCCAGCGCTGGTATGAATCCACCCTAGACCCATGGCTTTCTTCTTCCAAAACTGAATCAATTTTGAGGCCCAGAACTGTAGAATCTTCAGATTTAGGACTTTCTTCATCAAAATGCTCTTCTTCTTTCCTGATTTCTGGAGGTCAGTAAGCACATCCATGATGCGTTTGAAGTCCCGCTACCCAACCAAAAGTCTTGCAGAAAGTCAAGGGGTTCCTCAATGGAGACATTCAAAATGTCTGTAACAACGCCCGCCCAGAGTTCATGTTTCATTGCGCGTTGATTTATCATCCCTGGAGTTAATTATTGACCTTAGCTTTGCCTTGGTCAATATTTACCTCCCCAGGTCAATAAATCTTGACGTTCACCTCAACAGAAGTCGATATCTCCTTAGTGTTTATCTATTCCTTCTGTTGCTAATTTTGCTGAAAGCTTTTATTTATTCTTATAAAGCGTGCTCGCTTGGCGCAAGGCCCGCTCGGAGAGGAGCAACCTTGGTGTATCCATTGCGGACAAAGCCTTTGCCTCTCTCCGATGGCTCACTTGGGACATCAGGGACACAAAGGGTGGGTGGCATCGCTCCAGCGGAGGCCGGAGGCTGCTTCCTTCCATCTGGCTGGTGAACTCTGGCCAGTTTTCAATCGTCAGCGACGCTGGCTTTTCTGATGGGGCTGACCGCTTTGCTGCGACCACAGCCTGGCTGCTGAGAAGACCGCGTGTTCCTGCCATCCAGGCTTGGAGCTGGTCAAATATTGGGGCAGGAGGAAGAAGAATCACAGCTTATCCTCACGTATTTATGGAAAGACAGGCCGGCTCTTCAGGTTGTCTTCCCTGCTTTGCTGCTTGGTCCTTGAGGTTCACAGGCATGATCCCACTCCTACCGGAGGAGATCTGTCTGTGACAGGGATGAACAAGGGAGACATTGTTTTAAAGATGCTGTTTCCATGGTCTGAATAAACCTCTCCTCCGAGTACAGCAGCACTGGGGGTCTAAATCATCCCCGCTCCTGTCTGCGGAGGCAGGAGCACCCTACCATGCCCCCAGCCTTGGCCACCGCGGGGGTCTCAGGGTCCTCCCAGGTGGTGCCTCTGCTCCAAGAGCCTGCCCTTCCCTTCTTTCCATTAAACGGAACTAGATTAATTGCTGACACGTCTATATGCCCCTGTCCCCTCTCCTTTTGATTACCCCTGTGACAAGGATTAATTGGAGTCGCTGCAGGAGGCCGCGGGCGTGGGGAGGGTGCGAGAAGCACTTTTGATGTGGGTATGAGCGGGTTACGTACAGTGCCAGGAGCCCGTGCCGTGGCCGAGTGTCCTGGCCACCATCACGTTTCTTAGCAGAAAAGCCCCGAAACCCATGGAGGCACAAAACGTGACCCGTAGCTCCTGGGAATCCTTCTTCCTCCAGACACCGACAGAGGTGGGTACGGCCCCTCTTCCAGCCGGTGCTCATCCGCGGCAGCACTGGTCCTTCAGTTCAGAAGCAGAACCACCTTCCCGTCACCTTCCGCACCGATTTTCTGCCAGCCCAGCCCAAATCCCAGCCCTCTTTTAGCCAGAGTGGGGACTGAGGAGGACCCTGGCCGGGATGAGATTTGTGTTTCTTCAATGGTGCTGAGCAGTGGTAGGGATGGGAGCGGGATCTTCCCGTCCCGAGGGCTGGCGGTGGGACACGTCGGCTGGAGATGGCTGCTGCCTCCTGGACACACGGTTTCATGGATTCCCCTTTCTTATCCGTAATGCCAGCTACAAAGTCTGGGCTCCTGGGTCTGGGGCAAGCTGGATTCTGTAGCATTGAGTATGGCCAGAGATTTTGTCTTCTTGGGAATCAGGCCCTGCTCCTTGCCTCTCGTTGCACGTCCCCTTGCCCACCAGGACCCCCGGACATAATCCCTAATCTCTCTCCCTCTGTGAGGGGGAGAGGGGAATAACCTCCATCTCTGTGCTCCTGCCTCGAACTTTTAATATTTTAATTGAGTGAATTGACCTGGAGTAGTCTATTGAACTCTGCCTGACCTTTTAAATAACAGGTCAAGGATTTAGCTTTGCAGCCCTGACCTCTTCCCTTATCTGCTAATACTGCTCCTCTCTCAATTAGCTGCCGTCCCCCCCGACCCCGTGAAGTTGGGACCACTTCGCAGGCGTCAGCGTGGCTTCCTCCACGCACGCGTGGCTAACGCCGCCCGGCGCCCGCCTCCGTGGCTCCGGAACGGAGATCATGGATGCTTCCTTGGGGTTCGTTGTCACTGTCCTACAGGTTCCTTCTTCAGGACCAGACCTCCAGGCGGGGATGTCCGCCAGCACCCAAAAGAAAGCTTCATCCTCATCTTGTATGGATGGGGGGAATGGAGGCATGGCAGAGGGAAAAGCAAAGCTGAAGCTGCTGGGAGGGTCCTGGAGCAGCTCCAGCCTCGTCAGCCACATTGAGGAGACTGAAAGGGCACTTTCCTCATTTCCCCGCATGTTAAAGGTCACCAAGAGGAATAACTTGAGACCCCACCTGCCCTGGGGAACCGAGGGAGGTGACCCCTTTGGACCAGCTCGAGCTGCTGGTGTGGCCCAGCCAGAAGGTCCTTCCCAAGAACCATAGTAGAAAACACTCGCTAGGAGTCTCGCGCCACGCTGAGGGCTGTAAAAGAGATTTTTTTGGTGTTTCAGCGGACCTGGGACACGGGACCCTCCACAATTATATCAGCTTGAGCAAGAGGTGCTGTATCACGAGTTAAAACGGCCTCTGCAGGTTCCTCATGCCCTGCACGCCTGGGCAGCCCTCTCCGGCATCCAGAAGGTGGACTTAGGTCCAGATGAAACCTGAGGGGTTTTGAACCTCTCCCTACGGCCCCTCGTAGGAGCCTGTTCCTCGGGCGGTGGCCGGCTGTGGCCGTGCCACCCTCTCCCATCCAACGCAGCTGGCTTCTCCGTCTGCTCGGCGAGGTGGCCGGTGCCTTCGCGGGGAGCATCGTTTAACTTTGACGGGGATGCGGGGCAGAGGGGGTGGGTGGGGGCCAGCGAACAAACGCAAAGATTTGTAAACCCATAAAAACTCCGCCTGGTCCAATTTTATCTCCGCGAGAGCCCGGTTTGGAGATCAGCCCTGGGTTACCCAGCCCTGTTAAATTAGCACTGGGCTCTGCATTCCAGAGTATAAATATCTGCCATTGTAGTGCCGAGGAATGCGAGCGCGTTGGAGTCTAAAATTAAAGAGCGGGGACGAAAGCATCTCGGGTTACCAGAAACAAGACTCCATTGTGCTCCCGGTGGGGCTTCGCCTCCGCGCGGGGAAGCGGAGTGTGTTTGGAAACCGCCTGGGTTAAACGCAAGGGGTGAACCAGCCCTTCGTTACGAGATTTTTGATACGGATCTGAAGTCAAACCACCTCCCTCCGACTGCTGCTCTGGAGGGCAGCGTGCCCCACCAGCCGCTGGGTACGACGTGCAGAGGATGCTCCGGAGTTTTGCAGCGTTTTCCAAGGGTTTTTCTATCATCCCTGCGGGATGCTCTGGTGGCCCGTCCCCTTCTCCTGCCTCGACTCTCCACGTCTTTAAGCACCGGCTTAAATTAAGCCCCTCTCGTACTCCGGGGAGCGTTAACTCACATCCCGTGCCCGTGTCGCAGGGAGGAAGGAGCTGCGAGCCCCCGTCCCTGCGCTCGGCCCCCTCCGCGCCCACCCTTAAATGCGGCCGTTGCTCCTGTCGCTCCGCTCTGTTTAACACGCAGAGCCGGAGATGCTCGGCTGATGTTTACTGGCGATGAGGCCACTTGGGCAGAGGAATTTCTGGCCCCTGGAAAAAAAAACGGTGCAGGGGAAATTAGTGTCTTTTTGGGGTTGGTTTTTTTTTTTTTTTAACGACGTTCCGCAAAGGAGTGGGAAATGGGTCAGGGCGGGATTGTGCTGAGGTTGTGTTGGGGATGCACGGTTGTCGTTTGAGCTGCCGGCATTCCCTGTGCTATGGCAATCCGGGGGGAATCCCCGTCCTGGCACGGCCACCTCCAGTCCTACCCGCCAGCTACGCGGAACCAAATCCTTCAGGAGAAACTCTCCCTGTTTCTCACTTCAGATGCAAATACCTCGTTGGCTGAAAATAAGGGAGAGGGTTAGAAAGAAGGCAGGAGTCAGATGGATGAAAGGAGCAGAAAAAGTCAGATTTGCTTGTTATTTGCCGTTTTGCTCCACTATTTGTGGTCAGGATGCAATTTTTCACAAGGGGGTTCGATTCTGAGTGTTACTTCCCTGCGCCCGGCGCAGCTTTGTTGCGTCTTGGTTTTGCGCTCCTGGTTCTACTTCCAAGCACCCGACACCGCCGGAGCAGCGGCCACGGGACACGCAGCCCACGGAGATGCTGGAAGTGGTCCCGGGATGCGGCAAACTGCAGGGAGAGCCACTGTCTTCCCTGTCTTTAACGAGGGTTTCGTTTCACGTCTTGCCCCGAAATCCCGGTGGTTGTTGGCAGCCTGGACGGGGGCTGCCGCGGCCGCGGGGATGTTGGATCCCCCTTTGCAGAGGGTCCAGCCGCCTCCTTTCAATCCCACGCCGCGAGCGTGGGCTTTGATTGCCGCTTCGGACCCGTACGCCCGCTCGGCGCAGAAAAAACACAGAAACCTCCGTAAATACGGAGCTGTTTCCTGTTGCCGTCGCGGCGTCCCCTGAGCAATCAATTTATGGCCCCTAAAGCTCCTCTAAGTGGATTTAGCCTCTCAAGATAAATCTTTTCCCTTTGTGCGTGCAGAGCACGGCCCCGGTTCTGCAGCCGCCGCTGCTAAATCAGGCGTTCGGGGGGATTAAACCCCGCGGCTGGACCCCCGGCCCAAGCCGGCGTCAGTGGCAGCACCGAGCCCCGTGGCCGCTCTGCTGGGTCCGTGCCAGCGGCTCATCCCCAAATCGTCCTCGTGGCCATGGGACTTGGTCTTTTTTTTTTTTTAATTAAGGGGACGTGTTCGCCCCGGGGTAAGATTTTGGGGCTGAATTACCGTTTTCCTTACACAAACGGACTCGACAAAGAGCTCCTGGAGGTCCTCTCCCTGCTCCCCTCCGCCGCCCCGCGGCAGGGATAAGCCCATGAGGACCCTCCTTGGGATGGACTGGGATCCTCAAGCCGCCGTCTTTATCCCCGGGAGCCACTTTAAGTAAATAAAGCCGCTAATGGACCTTCTCCACCTTCGCGCAGTGCGGTGCGGATGGGGGTGATGCTCTGGGGCCGGTGGCTCGCCCGTCGCGCTCCTCCCCTTCTGCAAATCCGGGACCAGAGATCTTGAACCTCCGTGGGAGCGAAGCAGACGGCCCGTGGATATTTCTGGCCCTCCGGGGAGAAAGAGAAGGGAACTGAGGCGGCTTCACCTCTCGCCGGAGAGGAGGAGCCGGGTTTAATTGCGAACGGGAGCAGGGATGCTCGGGACGGGGGACGCTCGCCAGCAGCGCAGCCCCCGGCTCCAGCCTTCTGCTCGCGCTGGGCTGGAAAAAGCCCTATTAGCGACGCGAGTTTTAAGCACAACCAGATGTGGGAGATGAAGCTGTTAAAACTCCTTTTGTGCTCTTGGCGGAGGTTGGGGAGGGGGGTCCCAGGCCCCCGCACCGCTCCGTGTCCCCTTCACTGCCGTTACTGAAACCAGAGCCTTCACCCGGGCCGGGGACGGGATGGTGACGCTGGAATAATTTACATGTGACAATTTGGGGAGTCTCTCATTGCTAAAACTAAGACTAAGGCTTGTGCCACGAGCTCCTTCCCCGATTTCTGCTCGTTTACAAGCGTCGCCTCCTCCAGAAATTCGGCGCAAGCCCTTTATAAACAGGAGACCCGTTTCCAAACTGCGATTTCTGGCGGTTGAAGGACTTTGCTTTCCGAAAGCCCGTGAGCAGAAAGCTCGTGCCTGTTCGGAGCTGGCGCGCGTTTGGTCTTGTCACCAGGAGCGGGTATCCCCGAATCCCGGGAGAGAGGGCGAGCAGCGAGGATCCCGCAGCCCCGCTGCCAATAAATCAGCAGCTCTCCGTAATTTTATGTAACGTTAATAAATCAGACAAATGAAAATAGCTCGAGCCTTGTAAGGCATAAATCAACCTTCCGCTCTGGCACGGTGCTTTAAAATAATTTGCAGATTGATGGTTGTCTGGCTGAATGAGGGAGTTGGGGGCCTGGGAAGATTTTTAATGACCGCTGCGGTGCGATGTCTCCCCGGGCAGAATCCCAGCTCCTCCCCCCTTCCCGGTTTGCCAGAAGCGGCTCCCAGGGAACCGGGGGTCGGCTGTAGCACGGAGAAGTCCGGCACCGCCGGACACATAGCCTGCGGGTCCTGGGTGCCCTTCACCCTGAGTGCCCTTTGTTGGGATCGGGGGCTTTTCTGAGGCTTGGGGTCCCCCCGGGTTCCGGGTATAAACTCGATGGGATCAGGTCACCTTCCTCCTGCTGGGCTCTGGGATGACATCGCTGCCGGCACAGGATCCGTGCTGCCATCAGGGAGGGCTTCGAGGTTTTTGTAAGAGGGAAAAGCAAGAGGAGATGCAGAGCTTGGCAGGGTTTCTCGTGCATCCTCCGAAAATACGGCTGGCCGGAGTCTGAGGGACCCACCGGACCTGCTTCCAAAAAAACTCACCCCCTTGCCCTCCCTGGCAGCTCCCGCAGGCTCAACGTGGCCGCTCCAGGGACACACCGGCGTCACCACGGTGCTGGCCACTGCCACCGCGGGCACAACGCCGGCTCTGGCAAAGCACGGACCTCGCTCTGGCCTTTGCAGCAATCCCAGGACAACGTTGGCATCAAAACCAGGGGAAAATATTCCTTTTTTGGGCTTGTTTCTGTTACTCATTTCTATCCCAGTTTTAATTTCTAGGAGCTGCATTGCTGTGCTCCCCACAGGTCCCGTGTGATTCCGGGGCCGGTGCCGTGAGCATTAGCATGGGGTCAGGGCTCCCGGGTCTCTCCCTGTCCTTACCGCTTGCCCATGGGCAACCGTTTAATGCTTCTTGGCCTCATTGGCAATCCCCGGCACAAATCCAGGCTGGGCGGAGAACGGCCGGAGAGCAGCCCTGAGGAGAGGGACTTGGGGGTGTCGGTGGGGGAGAAGCTCAACAGGAGCCGGCAACGTGCGCTGGCAGCCCAGAAAGCCACCGGCAACCTGGGCTGCATCCCCAGCAGCGTGGGCAGCAGGGCCAGGGAGGGGATTCTGCCCCTCTGCTCCGCTCTGGGGAGACCCCACCTGGAATACTGTGTCCAGCTCTGGGGACACCACCAGCAGAAGGACACGGAGCTGGTGGAGCGGGGCCGGAGGAGGCCCTGGAGATGCTGGGAGGGCTGGAGCCCCTCTGCTGGGAGGCCAGGCTGGGAGAGTTGGGGGGGTTCAGCCTGGAGAAGAGAAGGCTGCGGGGAGACCTTGGAGCCCCTTCCAGTGCCTCAAGGGGCTCCGGGAAAGCTGGGGAGGGACTCTGGATCAGGGAGTGGAGCCACAGGATGAGGGGCAATGGTTTTACACTGAAAGAGGGTGGATTTAGAGGAGATGTTGGGAAGGAATTCCCGAGTGTGAGGGTGGTGAGAGCCTGGCCGGGGTTGCCCAGAGCAGCTGTGGCTGCCCCATCCCTGGAGGTGTTCAAGGCCAGGTTGGCCGGGGCTTGGAGCAACCTGGTCTGGTGGGAGGTGTCCCTGCCCGGGGCAGCGGAATTGGACCTGGATGAGTTTTAAGGTCCCTTCCAACCCAAGCCATTCTGTGATTCGATGATTTTCCCCATCTGCACACTGAAAATAATATTTTCTCCTAAGGGCAGTGACTCCATTAACAGCTGTTTGTGGTTAGACCTGGCCTATACCCAGGTTCTGTAACTGGTTATACTGGCACAACTGGTATCCTTTACCCGCCTTTGCGGGCTTGATGGTCACCACCAGACCAAGCTGGGTGTCACCAATGGACCCCTCAAACCTGCCTGAACCCGCGCTGGTACCCGACGGTGCTCAGAGCCCTTTCCAGCGCTCCCCACCACGGACCCCTCGGCTCTCGGCCATCCGCCCGCCTCTGCCCCAGGAGAGGGCGAGTGTGGGGCTTAAATGAATTTTTTGGTGTTTTACTGCTTTTGGAGGTGTGAAGAGTTAAGTGCTCGGCCGGAGGGCGGCGGATCAGGGTAATTGCTCCCTGACACGAAGGCAGCGTGTTCCAGCAGGATAATCTGCTCTGCCTGCGGGTTTTATTCTTGTGCACGGGGTTTCCAGCAGGATCCCGGGTGCTCGGAGGGTCTGAGATCCCCTAAAAGCAGCGGCAAGTTTCCCGGCTGTCCCGGCGAGGGGGTCCCGTTTGCAGCCAGTTTCTTGGGGTTCCCACGGCTTCCAGCCAGATCCCAGCCCTGAGCGTGGCGCACAGCCTCCGGCGCTGCAAAGCGGAGCTGGGATTAAAGTCTCTCCGTAACACACTTCATCCCGATGTGATGATTCTCAGGGATGTGACCACCTGCCACGTTGCTGCCAGTGCCGTGAGGCCGTAAGACGTTGGTCTGCTTGTTTTTAAGAGCTGAAATGAGCTGTTCCCCAAAATGCAGCAGGGAGGCAGGTCCTGGTCCAGTGTGGCATCTCCGGCATCTCACTTCCAGCCAAAGCGGATCTAAACCCCATCCCGCCATGAGCCATGAGCATTTCAACTCACCCTCCCATGGATTTGTGGCCAGATTTTCATAGAATCATCGAATCACAGGATAGTTTGGGTTGGAAGGGACCTTAAAGCTCATCTAATTCCAATTCCGCTGCCCTGGGCAGGGACACCTCCCACCAGACCAGGTTGCTCCAAGCCCCGGCCAACCTGGCCTTGAACACCTCCAGGGATGGGGCAGCCACAGCTTCTCTGGGCAACCTGGGCCAGGGTCTCACCACCCTCACACTCAGGAATTCCTTCCCAACGTCTCCTCTAGATCCACCCTCTTCCGGTGTAAAACCGTTGCCCCTCGTCCTGTGGCTCCACTCCCTGATCCAGAGTCCCTCCCCAGCTTTCCTGGAGCCCCTTGAGGCACTGGAAGGGGCTCCAAGGTCTCCCCGCAGCCTTCTCTTCTGCAGGCTGAACCCCCCCAACTCTCCCAGCCTGGCCTCCCAGCAGAGTGGCTCCAGCCCTCCCAGCATCTCCGGGGTCTCCTCCGGCCCCGCTCCAACAGCTCCGTGTCCTTCTGCTGTTGGGACCCCCAGAGCTGGACACAGAATTCCAGGTGGGGTCTCCCCAGAGCGGAGCAGAGGGGCAGAATTTTAAACCTTTTGTAGCAGGAATTTATAGCTCTTCCCAGTCCCTCGGGAACGAGGACATTAAATAATTAGAGGGCTCTTCAATTAATGCCGCTGGCTGGGCACTCGGAGCGCCTCGGCTCCCGGCACAGCTGCTCCGGCCGAGGGAAGCGCGAGGCGAGGCAGGGAGATGTCACCCCTCCATGAACCGGCAGAAAACATCAGGAATCACATGTCCAAAACCCGCAGCTCTCGGATTATCATATTTTGTCGTTAAACCCTAATGTGAGCTGTGGAATGCCAGCTTCCCTGTGGGAGAAGAGAAACCCCAGTGTTTTTAAGAAGAAGGTGTCAGCACGGATTTCTGCTGATGGTTT
>VFFE01007932.1:262044-277216 GCA_008921705.1 Burhinus oedicnemus
AGAATCATGGAATGGTTTGGGTTGGAAGGGACCTTGGAGACCACCCAGTGCCACCCCCCTGCCCTGGGCAGGGACACCTCCCACCAGACCAGGTTGCTCCAAGCCCCGTCCAACCTGGCCTTGAACCCCTCCAAGGATGGGGCAGCCACAGCTGCTCTGGGCAACCTGGGCCAGGGTCTCACCAGCCTCACAGCCAACAACTTCTTCCTAATATCTCCTCTAAATCTCCCTCTTCCAGTTGGAAGCCATCACCCCTCATCCTATCACTACATGCCCTTGTAAAAAGTCCTTCTCCCAGCTTTCTTGTAGGCGCCCTGCAGATACTGGAAGGCTGTTGTAACGTCTTCCCCGGAGCCTTCTCTTCTCCGGACTCTTCCTTCTCGGTGTGCCGCTGGTCCCCAGCAGCGGGATGGCAGCGTTGCCCCTTGTGCCCTCCTGCCTGCCCCGCCAGAGGGGGTCTCGCCTGCGAGGTTGGTGGTGAAGCTGCGGAGCGACGGGGACGCTGCCGGCTGTGCCTGGTTCCTCGCGGACCGTGACGGGAGCGGAAGGGAGTGAAGCTCCCCGTGGTGGGACTCGCTGCTCCTGGGGTCCTGCTGCCCCCTCCTCCCCTGGCCCCACGGCGGCTCCCGTGGAGGCTCTGCCCCTGTTCTGTCGAGGGCCAGCAGGTTACAGCCGCGGCGGTTTTTAATTAAATCGAGCCGCAGTGGCCCAGCCGTGCCCATCTGTTCCTCCAAGCTGTCGGGTGCGCGGCGTGGAGGCAAGCGAAGTATCTAGGTCGTGCCGGAGGGCGCAGTGCGGTGGGACGGAGGGGCTGCGTCCCCCGCGAGCTGCTGGCACGTGCTGGCAGGCAGGAGAGCCGGAGCAGCTCTGCGGCTTTCATGGAAGTGTGGTCTCCAAGGGGTTGGGGACCCATCTTGGTGGTCGCGGCTGTGAGGGAGAAGGGACGTCATCGACGAGGCGAAGCCGGAGCTGCCATGGATCTGTGCGGTGCCCTGTGTGTCACCCAGTGTGGGGGTGCGGGTGGCATGGCCTGGCCCCTGCCCTGGGGAGACACCTTGCTAATACCTTAATGAGGCCAGTGGTGTGACAGGTGATGGTAATTGTGTTAATTAAGAGATTGGGTCTGTTCTCTGGGGGTTTTAGACCCTGTGCTCAGTGGCATCCATGTTGGAGTGTTTTGAGTTTGGACAACAGTGACTTGCAACAGCCTAATCCCCTAATTATGGTAGTAGCAGCACAAAGGCATCGTTAACCGAATTAAAACAAGCCGACAGACAGATCTCCCTAGTCAGGAGGAGCGGACGGAGAGCTGCGGCCTCCAGCCCTGGCTGAGCTGCGCACCCCAGGGAATGACGTGGCGGAGATGTGCTCCCCCCGGCCGGCTGGTGCGTGGGCAAGGCTTGATGCAAATATCCGCAGGGAAGGCGATGGGAAGCAGAGGCTCTTCAGCCGCCCGGGCAGGAGGGTAACACAGCCGAGGGCTGGCCGTCAAACCCAGGCAGGTGGAGAGGAGCAAAACGTCATTAGCAAGCATGAAACGCTAGCGTTAGTGATGGGGAGTTTCCTAGGGCTGGAGAGGGAAACTTTACCCTGGGAATATTTTTTTTTAATCCGAACATGATGCATCTCTGGTAATCGTGGCTGCTGGGAGCGGGCAGGGAGGGAATCACACGTGTTCCTGGAGTTTAACATGAGCCAAGC
This sequence comes from Burhinus oedicnemus, assembly GCA_008921705.1. Lineage (NCBI taxonomy): Eukaryota > Metazoa > Chordata > Aves > Charadriiformes > Burhinidae > Burhinus > Burhinus oedicnemus. Next base: position 263,746 of record VFFE01007932.1, read on the forward strand.
GGTCCCTGGGAAGCCCGGCAGCATCATCCTCCTGCCCTCTTCCCAAACCTCTTTGCTCCTTCCCGCTCCCTGCAATAGCTTTGGGGAATTTGCAATGTGAGCGAAAGAAAATATTTCCCTTCACCATTCTGAGTGGAAAATGGGGAAACTCAGGCAAAGCTGCTTCCATCCATCTCCTTCCGATAACTGGAGCTTCTCCCAGGCAGTGAATATCATGCAGGAAAACAAGCCCGTGAAATCAGGAGCGCGTTGCGGGCTGCATGGGCACGCAGGCAGGGTCACCCAAGGCTCGGGGGTCCCGAGGCCGAGTCCCTGCCTAAATGGGAGTAACTTGGGCCAAGATGGAAGATGACACTTTGTGAAGCCCCGTGTCCAGCACGTGAGCGCAGTGCAAATAGCAGCAGCATCCGTGTTCTTCCCTCTTGTCCGTGCGGCTGCCTGTGAACCCCGCTGGGTGTGCCAGCGTCCCCCTTCTCCCTGTGCAGCTCCGCTCACTGGCACGTCAGCTTTCCCAAAATAGCTGTCCTTGGGACAGGGTGGGGGTTATCTGATCCTGTTGCTGCTCTTCTCCGCCCTTGGGCTGCTCAGCAGTATGGAGCCCTCCGAGGAGCCTGAAGGAAGTGAAGGACGATGTCTTAGCTGAGGAAATGCGGTCTGGGAAGGGACGTGCGCAGCCCAGGAGCAGCGTGAGCAAGAGAAAATTCCCTTAAAAAAATGACGTGGAGAGGGGGCCGCTGACTGCGCCCCACAGGCCCCACTCAGTGGAGACCGCGGATGCTTTTGCTGGAGGCAGGGATGGAGATGGCTGGCGAAGCATCCCACTGAGCGGGGTGCTTGGCACGGAGGCACCGTGGGTGTGAGCCTGGCTTGCTGGCACTGCCAGGGCGGTGGAGCAGAGCTCGCTGCCTCCCCGGGTGCCTTCAGCCTGTGCCGGTGCCTGTGCCAGGCTTTCCTGCCGCCTCCTGGTGTACCCCTGCTCCTGCTGGATCCGCTCATGCCTGGCAAGCACCGGCAGCCCCAGGGGCCGTGCTCGGAGCCAGGCGTGACACCGGTGTCTCTGTGCAGGTTGGCATGGAGCTAGCACCTGGGGACAGCAGCATCCCGGGAGCTGCCATCCCAGCGGGTGCCACAGGTTGGGGCGGCAGGACGGATCGTGCCTGCTGGTCCGTGCTTCTGCAGCTCTAGTGGGGCTGTTCCCTGCTGGGGAATGGGATCACAGTGGGAGACCCAGGCTGACACATGCCCACGAGCAGGTCCCTCTTGTCCCCAGGGTGCGCAGGGTGGCTCCACTCCAAGCACGCTGAAATCCCTTGTCCCCGGAGAGGGACACGCACCCACAAGCGTGTGTGTGTGCACATCCCTGCTCAAGGGGCTGTATAGACACTTCCAGATATACACGCGCACGTGGCCTACACTCGCACCGACGGTCTCCCTGGAGCCAGCCAGACCTCTTCCGCGTGTCCCTCCATGCTGCCACCGAGAGCAGCTGAGCCAGAGCGGCCCGGTCCCCCTACCCCAGTCCGTGTAGCCCAGCCATCCAGGGCTTGGGATCAGCTGGAAAAAATGTTTGTCCCAAGCAAGCTGTATTCTGCCCAGCTCTGGAGCCCTACTTGTCCCAGGGGTTTTGGGGACACCGCTGTGTTCATCCCTCCCTTCCCTTGGTCACTCAGCGATGCTTGTGCACGCCTGGGGAGAGGTGATGCCCCTGGTCCCCGCTAACCTCTCCTGTCTGTGTCCAGAGAGCCAGCCCACGACATCGGACGAGACCGTGGTGGCTGGTGGTACAGTGGTGCTCAAGTGCCAGGTGGAGGATCCTGATGACTCCTCGCTGCAGTGGTCCAACCCTGCCCAGCAGACCCTCTACTTCGGGGAGAAGCGAGGTACGTGCACAGGAACTGGGGATGGGAGGGGGCTGCCTCAGGGAGAGGCACCAGCTCCAGGACTGGAGTGATGGTGGGGCAGAGGGAAAGTGGACCAGGGCCAATGATGTCCCAGAGGGTGATGTTCCTTCTTGCTCCCCACCTACGCTGATGCTACCGGGCAAAACGTGAGCCAGCAGAGGGATGTGGTGGCACTGAGCCTGTCACTCACTCTGCTGTCCCTTTTCCCGCAGCCCTGCGAGATAACAGGATCCAGCTGGAGAGGTCCACACCCAACGAGCTGACCATCAGCATCAGCGACGTGGTGCTGTCCGATGAGGGGGAATACACCTGCTCCATCTTCACCATGCCCGTGCGGACCGCAAAGGCCCTGGTCACTGTGCTGGGTAAGCCACCCGTGGCAGCCCCCCCCAGCTGCTCCCAGTCTCCTGCCTGCTACTGCCCTGCCTGCAAGATGCTGTCCATACAGTCGTTCATCTCTGCTACTTCTGTTTCCCTACTCCTTAACTCATCTTTGCTGTTTATTGACGCGTGTCTGCATGTGTGTCCGTCTCTGGGTGGCAGCACACACACAGCTAATAGGCTGTTGTATTTCTTGCCTCCTCCTCTACCAGGAATCCCTCAGAAACCACAGATCTTCGGCCATGAGCAGCCCATTGATGAGGAGAAGATAGCCCGGCTGACCTGCCGATCCTCTGGCAGCAAGCCTGCGGCCCAGCTCCGGTGGAAGAAGGGCAACAAGGACCTGAAGGGTGGGTGCCCAAGCAGTTTGGCTCTGCCTCAAGGGGCTGGGGTGGCTGGGGAACACCATGGAGGCAGGTGAGGCACCAGGGGTTGCAGATGTGCCCGTTGCTGGACCACACTGGCATCCTGTGCTACTGCCAACATAAGGGACAGGGTCCCCTACTCAACACGCATGTCAGCCTCGTGGCTCTGCTGCGGTACTGTGTTCATCAGCTCTAACAGTCCCCTGTCCCCACAGATGAGGGCACTGAGGTGGTGGAGGACCCCAATGGAAAGACCTTCACCGTGAGCAGTCGGGTGGAGTTCCGCGTCACCAAGGAGGACAACGAAGCTGAGGTGACCTGCACTGTGGACCACGAGTCCCTGCAGAACTCCGAGAGGTCGACCACGCAGAAGCTGCAGGTCCACTGTACGTGGCGTGGGGGGATGACCAGACAGCGCCACATGGGGAAGGGGACAGGGCTGTGTAGGGGTGGGGGAGATGGAGGAGGCCTCAGCATCACCACGGTTGAGTGGACATCACACATATGGCCCTACGTTTACACGTACATAGAGCTGTCGTGCATACAGGCTCATCAGCCTGCACGCACAGCAGTCCTGTCACATGTAGGGGCACTGCACAGTGACACTTCCCCTGCGCGTGCACGCCCTTCGTTTCCACTGCCCGTCCTTGTCCCCTGTGTCCTGCTTGTCCCCTCCCTGAAAGTTTGTGCCATCCCCTGCCACCTGCCTGCACCATCTCCCATGTCCTGCCTGTCCCTATTGCCCTTGTCTTGCACGTCCCCTTGTGATGACAAGGTGAGGAACGTGGGAGCTGAGGTCACGCCGCACCCCTGCGCATGCAGAGCTGGGGCCGGGGCAGGGTTTTGGGGTGCCGGCAGGCCCCTGCACAGTGTGGGGCAGGGACAGGCGGTCACCCCACTGTGCCTTCTCCTCTCTTTTCAGACAAGCCGACGGCAAAGATCGAGCCGCATCCCCAGTACCCGCGGGAAGGCGAGAAGCTCCAGCTGCAGTGCGACGGGCAGGGCAACCCCATGTAAGGCTCCCCCTTGCCTTTCTCCTGCTCAGCCCCGCCAGGCCCTGGCCATCTTGTCTTCCCACTGCCAGGCTCCCAAAACAACCACTTAGCCCTCCCCGGAGCTCCGGCAGGGCGTTGCAGGTAGCGCTGTGTGGGCTCAGGGCCAGGTACTGGCCTTGCATCGATGCCGAGTAGGGCTGGACGCCCACGGAGAGCGGGCAAAGGCCCTGTCTTCTCCCTGGAGCAGCAGATCCATCCCAGTTCATCTCTAGATGGGGCATTTCCTTCTTGCTTTAATTCTCGCACACCTTCATTGCCGCCTCCGCTGCCTGGCCGGGGACTCTGCTCTCCCCAAGCCCGCCCAGGGTGCTGGGGAGGGCGGCAGCGCCTCACCACCATCCCGCTCCGCAGCCCCCAGGAGTTCCTATGGGAGAAGGAGGGCAGCGACGCGCCCCTGCAGCTGAGCTCCGACAGCGTCCTCATCTTCCCCTTCCTCAACAAGAGCGACAGCGGCACCTACGTTTGCACGGCCACCAGCTCCATGGGCAGCGTTGTGGCCAAGTACAACCTCGACGTCAGTGGTAAGCGGGGGCCGCAGGGCGCCCAGCATCACCCAGCTTCTCCCAGCAGCTGCTGGTTGGCACAGCCACCTCCATCCCGGCTGGGTCTCCCCATGAAGGGACGCGGGGGTCCAGGGAGGGCTGTGGTGGGAGGAGGGCTTTGCGGCACAGGGTGGGTGCATGCGTGCAGCTGGGTCCTGGTGTGCTCACTGGCGGAGCGCCACATCTCCAGCTCCTCCAGCCGTATCCAGCCCGCCATCCTTCCCTACACTGTGCAGAGCTGCCGCCTGGGGCCGAGAAGGGCAGAGAGCAGTTTGGGGGGGGCTCGGAGCAGGGACGTGGCATGGCCCAGGCTGAGCTCGGTCCCTGTTGCCTCCAGTGGGAAGCGGGAGAGGGTGCGGCGGGGGAACCGCAGGGGCCGCAGGCAGGATTCTGCTGGAGTCTCTGGGACAGGAGGAAAGGCCGGTGCTCCTGAGCCTGTCGCAGGCAGGAAGCCTCTGCGTGTTGCCGCCACAAGCCAAAGAGGATTTCCAGATGGTTCCAACCCCTCCAAACGATGAGATGCCCTGCAGCCCTGTCCCAGGCTTCTGGAGATGGGCCCCATGCCTTGCCCTGAGCCACTGGAGCCGCAGGCTCGCGTTGTGTCCCGTGTCCCCAGAATGTATCGCTACTCAACACCCACCCTCGTGGGAAGGGGCAGCACCAACTGCCTCCCTGCAGGGTGCCGGCCCCTCGCTGCCTCCCCCTGCCCCAGCTGTGCTCTGCCGCCGTGTTCGCTGTCGTCGTGCCCTGCTACGTCCAAGCGCCGTGTGTTGCACGTGGAGCAGAGCTGTGCGCTGTACGGGGCTGCGAGCGCTTCTCCAGCCCGTCCCTGGCTGGTGGCGGTGCTACCCCGGTTCCTGCGCTCAGCACCCGGCCCCTTGCCCGGCAGCTTTCCTATGTTGGTAGGAGCCTGTTTCCCTGCGGTTTTGACCATGGATTTGGGGTTATTCTCCTCTTCTGCCAAATCTCTTGCCATCTCTCTCCTCTCTACTAGCCTTGGACTTTCAATCTTCCTAGCACTCCTACCTGCTCCAGCTCTTCCCTTTCCCGTCGTCTTTCCCTCCCCTCCTGTTTTTGGCACTCAGCATCCTTCACCTCCAACGTGGCTGTGGATAGAGGAAGCGCATGGCAGCAATGACACTTGGGCCACCCTGTCCCCCTAAGTCTCTCTGCCTGCCCAGGAGGAGCCCCTGAATGCCCAACCCCGTGCAGTCGTTCCTTTGTCGCCCCTCGTGTCCCCCCCGGGTGTGGGGTCTGCCCAGGGAGTTGGTTCCTGAGCCCGGCCGTGAGCACACGGCAGCACCCAGAGCCCTCCACACCCGTCCAGGAGCACAGCAGCCCCCAGGGTGCTCAGCACCCATACACAGGCTCACAGCAGCATCCGGGGTGCTCCATGCTGTCCATGAGCACACGGCACCCACAACACCAGTGTCCCTCACCCACTTGGTGTCACAGTCCCCAGCAGAGGAGCTCCACATCTAGGCTTAGTTCCCTTGGTCAAATCCCCCGTCTTTTTCCCCAGAGCCACTCGGGTTTTGGGCACCGTCACTGGAGCACCCACCTTGCCCGGCCCTCAAGCCTGCCTGCCACAGCGGCTGCCTTGCTCAGCAGCGAGGGAGAGTGGGGACGGAGCGGTCCCCGAGGGTGCGCAGAGGAAAACGTAGGTGGCACCTCATGCTGGGTGATGGTTTCCAGCCACCGCAGTCCCCGGGCTCCCAGGCAGGAGGGTCCGGAGGGGGCTCCTCACGGAGGAACGGGTGACCGGCAGCGCTGGCAGGGTCGGAGATGGGAGAAGATGATCACAGTAGTATGTCCCAGAGGACAGTGGCAGGAGAAGAGGAGAAGGACCCGTGGCCAAGAAAGGTTTCATGGAAGGAGCCACTGAGAACGGGTCCCATCAGGCTGGGAGGAGCCAGGGTCTCCTCCGACGGGCTCTGTCACACCTCACTGGCACCTCCTGGGGTTGATTCGTGTCCCTGTGTTTTTGTTGTCCTCCCCAGATCTTTCCCAGCTCCCCACCCCACACGTTCACTCCACTCCAGCCCCTCCGCCGGGCCCTTCCCAGCCCATCTCTCATGCTTCCATGGCCACCGCTTCATCCTTCACTCCAGCTCCCATCCAAGGTACCGTAAGCTCCTTTTCTCTCTCTTTATGGACCCACTGCTCCCCAGCCCGGCGGGAGAAGCTCTGCAGGAGGATGGTGGCACAGCCCTGGGCTAGGGACAGCCTTGCCACGTCGCAGGTGCCCAGGCAGGGTCCAGTCCCTGTGCAGCTGCTTGTTGGTGTGTGTGGACCCTGCAGCCACCATCTCAGCACTTCGGGATGGTGGCACACGGCAGAAAGAGCCGAGGCCCCAGAGTCTGGGCTGCGTAATGATCCTTCCAGCTCTTCCTGGCAGGTTGTGGCAGCAGCAGCCTGTGAGCCGCAACCTGTGCCTCGTGTCCATGTGAGCTGTCATCCCTCTGCCCTGTCACCTCCCTTGTTGTCTTTCCCACCCCGTCTTGTCCAAACGCCTCCTCTGGATGTTTCTGTGGCTCTGCTCCCCGCCACCCCCTCGGAAGCTGATGGGGCGCAATGGGAATGGAGTGGAAGGAGGATTTGTCCTTGTGTACCAGGGCTAACGCAGGATCCCAGCGCAGACTGCGGTACGAGATACGGCTGACTTGGGACTGGCCTTGGGGTCCCACCTTCCTTGGGGTGCCGTCACCTCCTGGGGTGCAGTGTGTGGCCATGCCAGCCTGCACGTCACCTTCCTGCTAGCACGGCACAGGGGAAGCCTGAGTGAAGCCTGGCTCTGCCATGTGCTCAGCCTCCCCTTTTGGGGCAAAAATCCCACCAGGAAGGACGGGGCGATGGGATTATGGCTATGCCTGAAGGCAGAGGTATAACGGGCTGCACAGCGCATGTTGCTGGTGCTGCTCCCTGGGGTCCATCGCAGGCAGCGGGGCACAGGGATGGGTTTGCCCATTGCGGCTCTTCTTGGCTGCCTTCGTGCCTAGGAAGGGTTCCCAGCGCAGCCATCGGAGTTCCTCTCGGCTCACTCACCCAGGAGCCAGCACCGATGACCGTTGCTTTCCTCTCCTTGCTTCCCCTGCTGCCTTCCCTTTTCTTGCTTCCACCTCGACAGCTCTCGTCTGCAGCAGGATTGAGCCGATGGCACCGAGCCGGGCAGGATTGGGCCCTCCGCGGTGCCCCCCTGCAGCCCCGAGCGGTCCGTGGGACGAGCAGCAGCCTCTGCAGCGCGGCAGGGTCTGCAGCCTCTCCTCTCTCTTTTCTCTCCCTTTTGCTGTCTGGGCAGATGCCAGCCCGGTGCCCTCGACCTCCAGCACGTACCACGCAGTGATCGGTGGGGTCGTTGCCGTCATTGTCTTCCTCCTGCTCAGTCTTCTCATCGTGCTGGGACACTACCTGATCAGACACAAAGGTATGGGATGGGGGAGCTGCACGGGGCGGGGGCGTGGAGCCAGGACCCCCGTGCCGTGTCGGAGCCGGCAGCGCAGGGCGTGCTCCCTCCTTGGTGGGTCTCTGGGAGCAAGGATATGTCCCCGAAGCAAGCGGGCAGCGTGGGGCAGGGGTGAAGGGAGGCAGCTCCCCATCCTGCAGACTCGCCCCATGTCTGGAGAAGCCCAGCGCAGCCAACGGAGCCCTCCCGGGTTTGGGGGCTGCTGCCCGTGCCTGTGCTGGCACCGACCCCAACGTGGAGACGTCCCAGGGAGTCCTTGGAGCTGGGCAGCAGCAGGCAGAGGCAGCCTACCCCATTTCTCCATCTCTCCTTCATGGCTTGGTACCCACTGCCCTGGGACTGCCCATCCCGCCGTCCCCATCCGTGCCTGACCCCACCTCCTCCCTCTCCCTGCCCTCCTCGCCATCCCTCAAATCCTCCGCCTTCCTGTTCCTCCTTCCCCTCCACCGTTTCCATCTCCCCATCCCTGGACTTTTCATCCGCCCGGCAGGTATGTGCATAAGACACGGGGAGACGGTCACATCCAGACATCGGCAAAACCCAGCAGAGGTGATGTGTGAGTAAGAGCCCCCCCCTCTCCCTGCCCTCCGAGCCCAGCAGAGCTGCCGCCTCGGCCCCACGCCGTGGGGGCAACCAGGAGCTGGAGCCTCCTAGCAGATGGCAGTTTTGCGGAGAAACCCTCTAAGTTTTTCCAGGGGGAACAGGGACAGGGATGCAGGGAGGGAGAGATGGTGGGGAGGGCAGGAGACGTGCCTGGAGATGCGGGCAAGCGCTGCTGCCTGCAAAGGGGGAGGCAGTTTCCCCCTCTACCTAGAGACAACCGCAAGAGCCTTGAGCAGCCCAGGCGAGGCTCGGTCCCCAGGCAGGGCTTGTCCCAGGAAAACCGGTGACTTTTCCATTTCAGGCCAAACCCAAAGGACTTTCCTCTCACCTACGTTTTCCAGCCAGCCCTCGGGCTCTGCCACCGGTGCCCCTCCAGGCAGCCCAGTCTCCCCCCTGCTTGCATGGGAGCGGGGTGCCGGCAGCGCCCCCCCGGTGACGCTGACCCCCTCTCCCCCCCCAGGTACCTACCTGACCCATGAGGCCAAGGGGTCGGATGACGCCCCAGATGCCGACACAGCCATCATCAACGCGGAGGGCGGCCAAGCCAGCGGCGATGACAAGAAGGAGTATTTCATCTAGGGACGTCGGCGAGAGTGAGAAATGGAGCCAACAGACCCCGATGGAAATGGAAACCAGACCACAAACCCCACTCAACCCAACAGATTTTCTCTCGCGCCCGGCACGGGCAGACAGACGGACAGAGGGATGGCGGGACAGAGAGCAGAGAGTGACCGGCCCGAGACATGATGCTTCTTCTTGAACTTGTACAAAACGTTATTACTACAAACAGCGAAAGCCCCGGCCCCATTTGCTTGCTTGCACCTCCATCCCTGCGACCGGCGCTCGCGCAAAACACGGACCAACCAGTGAGTGAGCGACTTTCCTTCTTCCTTTGGACCTTTGCTTTGGTTTCGTGGCTGCTCTTTGCTTTGGGCCCTCGGTTGGGATGTTGGGCTGGGGTCGATGTAGCTCTTTCCTTTGTTTCTCTCCATTTTGGTTTCTTTGACATCCAAGGATAAAATCAGCTCCAGGCTCCGGTGCAAGCTCGGGGCAGCTGGGAGGCCCCTCTCACGAACGCCCGCCCCTGTGCCTCCCCACCGAGAGCCGGGACCCACGTTCCCATTGCTCCCCCCGGTCTCGGCTGCTGCGTGATGGCCCCAGCCCCAGCTGGGACGGGGACCGTGGCCGGTGGGACAGGAGCGGGATGCGGACGGACAGCATCTCTGCCTCCAAGGTCTTGGTGTGTGGCTGGGGTTGAGCAGGGAGGGACCCCAGCCCCTGCCCTGATTTTATCCTTGGTGGTTCTTGTCGAACAGTGTCCATTTGGGAGGAGAGCTGTCCTCGTGCGGTAGATGTGTGACCGGGGAGGGGGGGGTGAACTTCCAGGGTGGGAACCACTGAGGCCCCCAGAGAGACTGGGAGCTGCCGGGCACCGCAGCTCCCCGGTCCCACCCCAGCGGGAGGGGGGAGGGCAGAGGTTTGGGAGCGAATCCAGAGAAAAAGCCCCAACTTTACAAATTCTCAGATTGGAAACGTCAATTTAAACCATCTATTGAGATGTTCAGTGCAGGAGGCCACCTGCGCCGGGAGCACCAGGCAGAGCCGAGAGAGCCAGCGGGCCCGCGGCCATTGCCACTGCCCGCTTCGCTGGGCTGGCTCTGGGACCCCCGGAGCCTCCGGAAAGGTAGTTCAGATCCTGAGGGTGGCTTCAACCAGAGCTCACACAGCTGGTGATGCCACGGGAGCTGAGCTGAGCTGGAGATGACCCGTTTCCAGGACGTGTACAGAGAGGGGCTCCACTGCCGTCTGCTCTTGGAGCTGCCTGTCTCCCTTCCCTCCCCGGCCCCTTCCCAGGGCACGTGTGAGCTTGGAAAAGGCTGTTTCCCTCTTGGCTCTAAGGGCTGCAGCCAACAGTGGCCGAAATGTCCGGGTTTAGTGTCTTGGAAGTTCGGGGGCCTCCAAGGAGGCTTGGGGGCCTTGCCCTACCTCCCACCTGTTTCACTGTCTCTTCCAAGACAAAACCAAGAAGTTTTCCCAACCTCTCCAGCATTTCCCCAGGGTCCGCTTGGCCCACCCCAACCGCACATCCACAGGACGGGGCTGCACAGGCTCTGCACTCCAGCACCTGCAGGACACCCCACGCTCCCCGGGGAGCCGGGCCCCATCCCTCACCCTTGGGATGAGATTTTCCAGCTTCCCAGGATCCCAGCATCTCTTGGTCTGGACACAAGGGGTTTGCAGGAGCCACCCTTCGGCTGGGCACCCCTTCGATTTCGGGTTGTCTTGAGGAGGAGAGCACTTCGGGAAGGAGCAAAAGCCCTCGGTGGTGTGGGTAACCTCACCTTGGAGGTAGAGGAAGAACTCGTGTCCTCTGCCATGGGGTACCAGGTGCCTGTGGGGCAGGTAGTGGTGTTCGCATCCAGACCCTGCGAGCACGTGGCACGAGGACGACGTCTATGGGGAAGCCATTGCAGAGCGAGTGGGGCTGGAAGGGGGCTGGGGCCAAGCGGATGAGGAAGAAGAGGCACGGCTCGCTGGCAGGCACAGGGCGTGAATGAGCCGTGCATTTGTGGCACGTGCACAGATGTGACTCCGTTCACCGTGGCTAAAACGTGTCAGGAGCACGCAGGCGGCAGGGTGTTAGCACCTCGAGAGAGAATCGCACAAAGCCTTCATCGTACACGGTGAAGAAAACTCGCGGTTTTGTCGATGTTCCTCCCGTCCCATCTCTTTGGAGGAGGACCTTGACCTGGAGTCCCAACGGTAGCTCCGAGCTCATTTTGAGGGATGCAACTGTTGCTGCTGGAGATAACGCTGCAGATGTCGATGCTGTTAACTACTCCACTGCACCCTGGGCATGTCTGAATGCGTGACCTGAAGCTTTGCTGAAGATCTTTAACATCCACTATCGAATAGACGTAATTCCTTCAAATAAAAATGCAAGGATGTGTTTTCAAGTACAATTTAATCTCATTTTAAGTCTACGTGCTGTAGGTGGTTACAAAGAAAGCCCCAACCCGGGGGTCTGGGAGGGAAGGGTGTTAACTGCTCCCTAGGGAGGTGGGAGCCGAGGTCGGACAGGGACGTTTGTGGCCCTTCAAGGCAGGGTGGGCACGGCTGCGGCTGGTTTCTGCCCGGCACCGCCGCTCCAGAGCTGCTTCAAGGGCTGGCACTGGTGGTCGCCACTTTGCCCCGATGAGACCAGTCAGGATTTGGCCTTTTTGAGATGCCGCATGGTATGGGACGTGGCAGGGCAGTGGGGTGGGACCCGCCGCCTGTGGCAGACGTCAGCCAAGGATGGGCTAGGTCTCACCCCAGGCGGGCCCGTTGCCCTGCTATGGCCGTAGCGAGAGGCTGAGCTACAGCCCAAGGCGTCGCAGGTCCTGGGAGCGGTGGGGGCATGAACGTGAGGCTGCGTCTGCAAGCGAAAGCCAAAGGGCTTTGGTAGATGCGAGAGCAGTAGACACGCTGCCACGGGCACGAGGGTGATGGAGACCCTGTGTCACTTGTGAGGGGGTGACAGATGCACCAGGTCACACATGTGAAGAGGGAGAAGCCAGGGGATGAGTGGAAGGGCTCGTTGGGGAGACTATCGTGAGGCTGCAGTGGGGCACATCGTGGTGCACCCACTGTACTGCTGGTGGAAGGTGTGATGGGACACGCCATGTTGTGACCATGATGGAGAAACCACTTTGTGAGTTTGAGGCCCTGATGATCATGTCGTGGGCGTGAGGTGTGGTGAGGAATGTCATTTTGGGAGGCCAGGGGCATGGCGGGGTGCACCACGTGTTGAGTCTTTTGGGGTGACGAATACACCGTGTCACTGGTGTGCAGAGGAACAGGTACACAGCCATGAGTGGGGACACAACGGGTGTCAGCCATGACCCGCGTCACACCATGAGTGTTTTAGGGTGATGGGGGGGAGGGTGTTGATGGGGTACACCCTGCGTTGGGTCTGGGGCACGTCCTGTGGCACGTGTGCGCAGCGCTGTGGTACGCTCAGAGCTGTCAAGGAGGGTTGGGTACACCGTGTCACAAGCAGAAGAGGTGACGTGGGTCGTGTGAAGGGGTGAGAAGCTGTACCTTGACGCTGGCATGGGGGTGACACCGCACACCGTCAGCGGTGCGGGGAGGTGGTGGGGTACACAACGTCACTGATGTGGCTGGTGGTGGATGTGCTGCGCTGCGGGAGGGAAGGAGCGACGGGGCAGGCGGTGCTGCTGGGGCGGTGACGTGAGGGACACACTGTCACAGGGGAGAGGGGACAGCGGGCTCCTGTCCCTCCCTGCTGGTGCCCAGCAAAACCCGGTGTTGTCACCGCACGGCTGGGAGAGCCCAGGGTACCAGCCACCTCCCTGGGCCTCGGTGGCCCCTTTGGGAGTGAGGGGTCCTTGTTGGCCACGCAGGCAGGGGAACTGCAGCCACGTGTCCACGCTGTGCCACCACGGTCACTCGTACTGGGGCTGGGGCACGCAAACCAGGACGCAGCCAGGGCCAGCGCGGCGGGAGCGAGGAGGATTTGGGACCCTGTGGCCCTCGTTTGCACCCAGGCCTGGTCACTCCCGCTCACCAGCCCCCGTGAGGCTCCCGCCACTTCCCGGCCGGCACTGAACTCTCAATAGACACGAAAGCCATATTTGTAGGGAGCTCTGGAGACGCCATGGGGCGGCAGCGGGGCAGGGCAGAGGACGGTCTGTGTTGTTGTGCTGTGTTCTTGTATGTACATAAAAGGGAGACAACGAACGTTGATGTGACTTTATAACCTTTCTAATATCCTGTGCTAATCTCGGAAAATAATCCTATAAATATATCTGGATTACACACGTTACCTGCCTGCGCATCTCTGCTTATGCCTGCACGCGCCGGACGCTGCCGGGCCCCAGGACGTGTCATGGCCGTGCTCTCCCCTGGGCGAGGGGGACCCAGGGCACCGAGACCAGGGGAGGGGGCAGAACTCAGGCTGGTGGAGGGACGCGGCTCACCCCGGCACACCGCATGGGAAGGACGTGGCTGAGCCCATCGGGCAGCCCGCGGAGGTCCCCCCCGCCAGCACCCCAAACTGCAGTCTCCATCAGCTGCCTGTCCCCAGACCCCCTGTGCGGACCCCCGGATCCCCCCACCTAGTCCACCAGACCCCCGCTGCTGACACCCAGCCCCTGAC
>VFFE01007932.1:304569-316403 GCA_008921705.1 Burhinus oedicnemus
GTCCCGTCCTGCCGGCGGGGCTGACCCCCCTCCCGCCTCGGTTCCCGGCAGGCAGCGGCCGGAGCGAGTCCCAGGCGGTGGTGGGACGAGTCGGGGACAGCGCGGTGCTGGGCTGCGACCTCCTGGATGCCCACGAGGCCCGGCCCCCCCTCTACGTGATCGAGTGGGTCCGCTTCGGCTTCGTCCTCCCCATCTTCATCAAGTTTGGGCTCTACTCACCGCGGGTGGACCCGGAGTACATCGGTAAGTCCCCTGGCCGGGGCGGTTATGGGGGCCTGGGTGGCCCTCCTGGCCCCAGCCTCCGGAGCGGGACTGGTCCGGGGCAGCACACGAGGCCGGCCGGGCTGGCTCCGGTGTCCCGCGTCCTCGCTCTCCTTGGCTGGGCCCCAGCCGAGGGCCGCCGCTGTCAGACCACATTAATCACGCTGCCGGGGCAGTGGGGCAGCGCAGGGCTCTCCCTCTGGCCCTGGGCAACAGGAGGTCCCCACGGCAGGGCAGAGGCCGCTCCTTGTGCGAGCGGCTCCAGGGATGGCTGGAGTAGGAGGCGCTGGGAGATGTGGATACCCAGCTTGCAGGCGAGATGCAGCCCCTGGCCCAGCTCGGCTGTAAGAGGGATCCCTGCCGGGGCAGAGGGTGGGAGAAGCTCCCGAGGCGGGAGGCTCCCGTCACGCCAGCTATCGCTCCCGTCACGCCAGCTCTCACTCCCATCATCGAGGCTTCCCACAGCACCACCCGCTTGGGAATGGGGAGAGTTGGGCGCCCACCTACCCGCACCCAGGCTGTGGCATTGTGGCACTGCCCGCCACGCTGCCCTGGCTCTCCCGTCCCATCTGCCCCACCGGACTGGGGCTGGTGACAGCGGGGTGCCCCGTGCCAGAGGCTGCGGACCCCTGGGTGCTGCCGCGCCGCCGCCTCAGCCCATGCGGGTCGCTTGAAGGTTGAGCCTGGGGAGGGGATTTTGGCGAAGCCGCTAATTGGCGGTGCTGGGCTGGCTGGGATTTGGAGCAAAGCTGTGCTGGGGAAGGTCTGCAGCGTGGGAGGGGGATATTCTCCTCTTTATGGGATATTTAAAGTGAAGCAGCGGCAGACCTTGAGGGATCCCTGCGAGCGGGGTGAAGACAACGGGAGCATCCCTGGAGGACAGGGATGGCTGGGGAGGAGGGGAAGGGCTGGCAGCTGGTCTGCGCTTTGGGCTGAGCCCAGCCCCGACAGCCTGCGGTAGCGATGCACCAAAATCCTCCCACGGGACAGGATGGGGAGGGCTGGAGCGCTGGATCATGCCTAGGTCAGGAGCCCGCGGCCGCTGCTGAAACTGGCCCTTGCCTAAAAACTGTGCGGCAGCCTGAGGTTTGAGCCGAACCTTCTCCTGCCTGGCTGTGGGCAGAGCGGTGCTGCCTCTTCTCAGGCTGTGCAGGAGACCGATTTTGGGGATGCAACTCAGAACTCGGCTCTCCCCGCTGCCAGCCTGCACCAGGGAACACCTTCTCTTCACAGCCAGCCCCGAGCTGGCTCCGTGGGACCGGCAGTGACAATAAACCCTCTGGTGACGACAAGGCACCTGCTTTCCTGGGAGGCTGGGGCCGGGCTCCTGTTACCTGAGCCCGGCATTACGGGGGCCCCTCGGCTGCCGGAGCTCCGGTTACCCAGAAAGGGCCTGGCAGCATCCTGCCTGTGCTGCCCTCGGCTCTCCCCTTGTCCCTGCTTCCAGCGCGGCCCCCGGGGGCTGTGGGAGCAGGTTGTGCTGCTTGGGATCGGTGCTGGGGGAAGGGGTCTGGTGGCTGTAATGAGGGCGAGGTGGGTGGGCAGGGGGGCTGGCGGCTGTCACCATGGCAGCAGGGTGGCTTGTTTCCAATCCTCTGGGGGGGCTGGGAAGGGATGGAGGGAAGGGGCCGCAGGCACAGGGTAAGGGCGAGGGCAGCCCCTCCTTCCAGCCTTTCCCGGGCAGAGCAGATCAGGTGTCACCCAGGGGCCGTGGGGTGGCTGTGGCCACATCCGTGAGAGCCCTTGGGTCACTTGGGGGACCGGGGTTGTCTCTCCCCCGGGTGTCACCGTCCCCCGCAGTGTCATGGGCCACTCTCCCCTGCCGTTTGCTGGCCTGGAGCAGGGCTGGTGGTCCCTGGCCTGGCTGCCTGCTCGGGCACCCCGTTCCCAGTTCCCAGTTCCCAGCAGCAAGCACGGCTGGGGCTGCAGCCCCCTTTGTGTCCCTCTGAATGACGGTTGCCAGGCACTGGGGGATGCTGGTCCGGAGGGCGGCAGCGGGTTTTGTTATCGGCAGGGTGGTGGAAGAGCAGGAGGGGGCTGGGGCCGGCACTGGGGATTAGGGGGAGGCTGGGGGCTGTCCCCAGGGCACTCTGATCCCTTCCAAAGGGATCTTTGTTCAGGAGCCTGCTGCTCCTGCCTGGCTCCTGGGGCTGTGAGCTGGCAGCTGTGGGCAGGGATGGGGAGCTGCCCTGCTTCCTAGGGCTCGGGCTGGGAACGGCCACAGATGGGAGCCAGCTCTGGGCTGAAAGGGGGAAGGACCCCTTGTCCCTCGGGTCTTTTGCCATGGCTTCCATCCCTCTAGCTGCTCCTGCCACCCGCCTCGTGTTTGAGGTTTGCCTGGGGTGTTGCTTCGTGCTCCGAGTGCGGGATGCTGCCGGAGGCACCCCGATACGTCTGTCTGTCCCCAGCACCTCCGGACACAGGAGTGTTGGAGCGGGCCATGGGGAGAGGCAGGAGGGGTGGGAGACGCGGTGGGTGGTTGCAGCGGCTGGAAGAAGCTCTGGGCGCTGTTGGGAAGGGTTTGCATGTGTTTATGTGCTGGGTTCGCACAGGACTGCGTGGCCTCAGCACTCGGCATGTGATCCTGTCCCTCAGCCACCTTGCCTCCGTGCCCAAACCAGCCTGCCTGGGTGCCACCACTCCTCCTCGCCAGGCTTGTCTGGCAGGAATGCAGCCTCACGCTGCCGGTAGCACCCGTGTCGTGCCCAGCCTGGGCGCTGGTGGCTCCGGCAGCAGACAGGGACCAGCTGGTAGAGCCGATGGGGTGGGGGAGCATCGGCAAAACTTGCGTTGTTGGAAGCGCTCCAGGAGGATGCTGGTCCCAGGGAGCTCTGGGATGTTGACAGGAGCATCACGGGTGGCTCCAGTGCCAAGAGCTGCATGCAGTGCTGTCACCGCTATGGCCCTGCTGCGAGCAAGGCCACCCTGGGCAATGCCACACCTGGGGCTAAACCCTTGTCCCCAGCTCTGGTCCGGGGGTGCCTGCAGCAGGGTCAGGGGCACGTAGCCCCAGGGGTGCCAGGGCAGTGGGTGCGCTGCCTGTGCACCCCGGCCGGGGCTGAGCCAATTGCCTGCTGCACGCCTGAGCCGATTATGGCTCTGATAATAGCCCAGGGGATTAAAGAGCTGTGCTCGCTGTTGCTTTGCGCCCTTCTCCTCCTCCTCCTCATCAAAGAGGCCGTGGGGCGTAGGGATGCCGCCTGCTCGGGGCGAGGTCCCCATGGCCCAGGAGAGACCCCGCTACCGTGCCCCTGGAGGGGTCTGTAGTGCTTGTCGCTGCGGGGCGGGCGAGGGGTTTGCCCTGACCCCTCCCTGTGCCGTGGGAAGAGGGGACGGCGTGGGGGGTGCCTGCGGCTTAGCGGGGCTCCTAAGGGTGAGAAAGCCAGGGGGGCTCTCCTGGGAAAGGGTGGCCGAGGCTGCGGGGGAATGGTCCCTGAAAGGCGAAGGGGAAGGGTGTGGGGAGGGATTTTGCAGGCAGCTTGAAGGGGAGGCGCAGGGGGCGGTGGGACTGGCTCTCTTGCCCGGCTGCTGGGAGTGATGCTCAGGGCACAGGGACCCACCTTGCCCGGGGCTGGGGGGGTCCCTGCTGAGGCCACCCTGTGCAGGGGCGGGTGGCAGAGCCCACCACTGCGTCCTGCCCCGTTTCCCCGACAGCAGCAGGACATCTAGTGCTAAATGTCCGTGTGACCAAGCTCTGCCGTGGCACGGCTGCCCCAGCTTTTGTCCCATGGCTGTTCCCAGCCCCCTGTGGCACCGGCTGAGGCAGAAGAGGAAGCCCGAGCGTGGCGTGGCCGGGCAGGCAGACCCTGCTGTTGCCAAGTAGGGCAGTCGGCCCCGCTCCCTGGGGAAGCCGCTGAGCCTGTGGCGGGGGCGAGTGCTGCGTGGGCGGGTGGCCCGGGGACGCGGCTGTCCCTAAGCCGGCCACGCTGACCGTGACGGCTGCTTCTGGGTGTGCAGGTCGTGTGCGGATCGAGGAAGGTGCCTCGCTGCGCATCGACCTCCTGCGTGCCGAGGACCAAGGCTGGTATGAGTGTCGCGTGCTCTTCCTTGACCGGCACAGCACCGATGCCGACTTCCAGAACGGCACCTGGATCCACCTCACTGTCAATGGTACTGCTTGGTCCCACCCTTGGTTGCTGCTCTCCCCAGCACCAGCCAAGATCTCTCAGGGCTGGGACTGGATCCACTGGTCTTCCAAGACCAGTTGAGCTGGACCTGGGGGTGAGGGTCTGGACTTGGCTTACAGCGCCCCCCACCTTCCTGGAGACCCCCCCCGCCTTTGTGGAGGTGCGGGACCGGGACACGCTGAGCCTTACCTGCACGGCTGTCGGCAACCCCCAGCCTGTTGTCATCTGGAAGAGGAGTGACCTGGCTGTACAGAGTGGGGACACAGTGCAGGTGAGGATGGCAGACCACCAGTTACCCCCCGCCATGATGTGTCCCCCACCTCGGCCAGGGTCTTGTGGGGCAGCCACACGCACAGAGCAATGCGACTCTGCTTGGCTGGAGAGCAGATGCCTGTCCCCACCGTGGTGGCATCTACTTCTTGCCACTGGCCCTGCCCACAGTGCCATGTTCCTGAGTGTCCTGTCCCTTGGTGGCCGTACCATGCACCTGGTGCCATTTCAGGTGAGGAACGGGACGCTGAGCATCGCCGTCGTGGAGCGCGCCAGCGCGGGCACCTATACTTGCCATGCTTCCAGCAAGGAGGGCACGGTCACCCACACCACCCGTGTACTCGTGCAGGGTAAGAGCAGATGTTCTCCCAGCCCTGTCCACATGGGCCACCCCACTGGGTGCTGCCACAGGGCACAGGGGTCGGTTTTTGGGGCAGGCACAGGTATGGCAGGTTTTGGAAGCAGCCGGGGCCATTCCCTGTCCTCACCATCCCCTCCGTCCCATGCTGCAGGGCCACCCGTCATCGTGGTGCCACCCCAGAACGTCACCGTCAACATCTCTCAAGATGCCTTTCTGGCGTGCCAGGCTGAGGCGTACCCGGGAAACCTCACCTACACCTGGTTCCAAGGCAACACCAATGTTTTCCACCTCAGGTACAGCGGGGACAGGGATGGCACCAAGGTGGCTGTGGGCTCCTGCTGGCAGTGCTGGGGCCAGCAGGCTGCGGTGGCCCTGCGAAGCCTGAAGCGATGGGCTGGCCGGATGTCTACCAGGGGGGTTCATTCATCCCAGGGCAGTGGGGATGGTCCCAGCCGCGCTGCTCACCACCGCCCTCCCCTTCCCTTGCAGCCGCCTCCAGGCTCGGGTCCGCATCCTGGTGGACGGGAGTCTCTTGCTCCGGCGAACAACACCGGACGATGCTGGCAAATACACCTGCATCCCCAGCAATGGGCTGTGGAAGCCACCTTCTGCCTCGGCCTTCGTCACAGTGCTGTGTAAGAGCCCTACGGCTCCTCACAAGCCTGGGCCACCCTGTCACCGGCTCCGCTCAGGGAAGGACCCTGCTGGGCCAGCCTGGGGGGGTCCCGGCAGGCCATGGTGGGAAGGGGATGCCCCTTCAGCTGCCACAGGGACCCCAGCTCCCTGCTACCCTCATGCAGTGCCCGGCACTCTGTTTGTCCTGGCAGATCCGGCGCAGGTGACCACCATGCTGCCAGAGACCCACCTGCCCAAGGGGATGCAGGGTGTGATCCGCTGCCCCACCAGGGCCAACCCCCCTCTGCTCTCTGTCAGCTGGACGAGGGACGGGCACCCGCTGGAGCTGGACAAGGTACCACCACTTGCACCCTCCCCTGCCTTCCCACCACCCTCCCCTGCCTTCCCACCACCCTCCCCTGCCTTCCCACCACCCTCCCCTGCCTTCCCACCACCCTCCCCTGCCTTCCCACCCCCCAAACCCCTCATCCTGACCCCGTGCTTCCCTCTCCCAGCTCCCTGGCTGGTCCCTGAGACCGGACGGCTCCATTGTCATTGCAACGGGGAACGACGATGCGCTGGGAGTGTACGCTTGTACCGCGTACAACAGCTACGGCACTTCTGGCGAGTCCCAGCCCACGCGTGTCCTGCTGAAGGTGAGCCTGGGCGGGTGGGCACGCTGCCCGAGCCCCTCGCCCGAGCTGCTCCCGCCCTGCTGTGCCAAGCAGCCTGGGGGCATTGCGTGCCCGTCGGCCTGCCCTGCTGCTGCAGCTCTGCACCCCATCCCACCTGCCACCAAGTCCAGCACCGCGCGTGCCTGTCTTCCAGGACCCCCCCGCCTTCACGGTGCGCCCCAAGGAGGAGTACTTCCAGGAGGTGGGCCGGGAGCTGGTGATCCCCTGTGCTGCCCATGGGGATCCCCCCCCAACTATCACCTGGCTGAAGGTAGGAGCTGCCGCCCTGGGGAGCCAGCTGAGTCCTCCTGGGAGGCGGATGCCGCTTTTGCCTCCTGGGGCATCGCTCTAGGGCAGTCCCCACGTCTGTGTCTCTGCAGATGCTACAGGGCCACATCTCTCCTGCTGGAGAAGGGGCTCAGGGCGCTTTGCTTGTGTTGCCCTCTAAGGAAACCAGGGCAAAATCCTGCCCCTCGGTTTCTAAACCAGCCCCAGGGTGGGGGATCTTGTCGGCTGTCCCAGCCTTGGGTGGTCACCCGCCGTCCGTGTGTCTGCCTTGACATGCAGGTGGGCAGCGTGGGGAAGAACGGCGCCCAGGTGGATGGGAACAGCAGCCTCATCTTCTACCCGCTCGTCAAGGAGCAGCACGGGGTCTGGGAGTGCACGGCCACCAACCAGGTGGCCAGTGTCAGCGCCACCACCTCCGTTCACGTGCTGGGTAAGTTGCTGGTCCCCGGTGGGCAGATGCTATGGGTACTGGGCTGCCCTGGGATGGGACAACACCAGCCTCCCTGTGCTGGAAGGAGTGGAAATGCCCCTGCATGGCTATTGTCCGAGCTGTCCGGTCCGATAGGTCTTTGCTTCCCGCACCAGGTACCAGTCCTCACGCTGTCACTAACGTCTCTGTGCTCCCGCTCCTGCTGGCAGCCAACATCTCCTGGGAGCCAGGGTTTGACGGGGGTTATTTCCAGAGGTTCAGCGTCTGGTACACACCACTGTGAGTCCTGGTGGGCAGGGTCTGGTGTCACCTGGGACCCTCAGCTCTGGACTCACAGGTCCCATATCTCCTCAGGGTGAAGCATCCGCCCCGGGCCCATCATGACTGGGTGTCGCTCTCGGTGCCTGTGGGGGCTCAGCACCTCTTGGTGGAGAATCTGCAGCCAGACATGAGCTACCAGTTCAGCGTCCTGGCCCAGAACAACCTGGGCAGCGGTCCCTTCAGCCAGATCGTCACGTCCGTGCCCAGGGGTAAGAAGGGGGCCCATGTGCTCCCCAAAGCAGCCCTCATCCCCCCCAGAGCCCTCAAGCACGTGGGAGGCTCCTATTTCTGCCCTGCTGTCCCCCTGTCTCAGCTCCCACACCAGCATCCCCTTTCTCCTCAGGCTTCCCAGTGACCACAGTGCCTCCAGAGCCGCCGGCCATGACCATGCACGTCTTCCTGTCCCCGCCACAGGCTCTGACCGCTAACGAGACTGTGCGTGGGGTCCTGCTGCAGTGGGAGCCCCCAGCTGAGTTCTCGGTCACGTTGAGCGGCTACGGGCTGGAGCTGCGGCAGGACAGGGGCGGCTGGGAGGTGCTGGACCGCTCCATCCCCAGCACAAAGACCCAGCTCCTGGTGCCGGGACTCATCAAGGTGGGGAATCTTACTGGCTGTGGGGCAGCTCTGGGGGGATGCAGCAAGGAAGGGGGGTCAGATGTCCTGCGTTGCTGCTACCCAGAGCTGGGGCATCTGGTGATGCCACAGAGCCGCTCGGCTCTGCAGCCGTGTGGGCTGAGGCTTGGCTGGCCACTATGCCAACGAGGCTAATAGCTCTTTGCTCCCCCAGGACGCCTTCTATGAGTTCCGACTGGTGGCCTTTGCTGGCAGCTACATCAGCGATCCCAGCAACACGGTGAACGTCTCCACAGCAGGTAGGGCCTGAGCTGCCACCCACTTGTTCTTCCTGCCCTGGGGACAGAAACCGGAGGTGTAAAGTGCCTGGGGTGGTCTAGGATCTTCCCAAACAGAAAGCCCTTCGTGCTGCTCCCACCCCCAAGTGTCCCTGCTGCTAGACCAGTGGATGCAGGACTCCCAAAGCCAACACCACGGGAACACCCATCTCCACGTGTGGATCTGGCATGGCTTTGGTCTCACGGAGCAGGTAGCCGGGAGAGCTCTGCGCAGAGCATCCCTGCTCCTGGCACCCGGCACAGTGGAGGGCGTGGGTCTGCCTGCAGGCAGAGCAGCCCCAAAGGGCGAGAGGGACGAGGCTTTGGTGTTTATCCCTGCGGTGCTGGTGACGCGAGGGAGGCTGTGCTGGCATGCTGCGTGGGTAACCAAGCCTCTGACGGTGTCTCCTGTCTGGCCCAGGCATGGAGGTGTATCCGTCTCGCACCCAGCTGCCGGAGCTCCTGCCGCAGCCGGTGCTGGCCGGGGTCATCGGGGGGATCTGCTTCCTCAGCGTGGCTGTCATCTTCAGCACCGTGGCCGCCTGCATCATGAACCGCCGGCGTGCCATGCGCATCCAGAAGCGAAGGCAAGGTAGGAGCCAGCTGACCGGGTGCAGGCGCCTGGATCCGGGAGCTCCTGGAGAGCTTGAAGTGCCATGTGCAGGGCGGTGGGACCCAGTGTCCAGGGAGGGGACAGGCCAGCCTGGGGCTGGGGGGCTCACCAGGGGCGGTAGTAGGGCTGAGCGGGTGCTGCCGTCTCCTCATCATCACTTTGCGTTGCTCGCCGTGTGATCCCCTTGTGTTCTCATGACCTTCCAGATCCACCACTCGTCTTCTCCCCCAGCAAGAAGCTTCCACCTCCACAGTAAGTCGTGCCATGCCACGCTCCCTCCCCGTCCTGCTCCCTCCCTGTCTCGCTGTGCTCCCCATCATTCGCTTGCCACTGGCTGAGGGCAGAGGGACAGGCTGGGGGCCAGTCTCCCCCCCACCACGGCCACTGGCCAGGGCATTAGGAGCAGGGTGCTGGGGTCAGGGTGTAGCTGTGGGGTAGGGAACCCCTGGGATGCTCCCTCTGGGGAGTTTTGGCTGCAGAAAGGATCGGAGAGCACGGGAGCAGCTGTGTCGAGCCTGCAGCAGCGGTGGCAGGGTCACGGTCACTGCTGCCAGGTGCCCGGAACAAGGTCTCCTGGCATGGGGGACAGCTGGACGTGCCTGGAGTGGGTGCTGTAGTGGCTCCCTTCTTCCTTACAGCAATTCTCGTGGCTCTGGTAGCCAAGACAGCACCGTGAAGCTGAAGCTGCAGCCATCTCCCTACCGAAGCCTGCGCCGGACACTGCTGTGGGGCGAGAAGGCTGGCACCAGCCTGGGTCTCAGCATTGCCGGGGCCGGCTCCCGCTACGCTGTGTACGAGAGCCACGTCGGGGAGCACGTGCCCTTGGAGCGGATCTGCCGTGGCCCCGACGGACGCTTTGTGGTAGAGACTGACACCCGGCCGCAGGAGAGTGGCTTTGGGGTGCTGCCCTACGCCCAGCCGGAGCCGGACCCGCCGGGGCCGCAGCCCGAGCCCTACCTGCAGCTGCCCGCAGAGGAGGAGGAGGAGCCCGTCTGGCGTAAGGGAGTCTCGCTGCGCCCCCGGCCCGCAGGGCAGGCCCGCCGGGGAGCCCGGGCCACCGGCTACCGCCAGGGCCGTTACTTTGGCTATGGCAGCAGCAGCCCCGTGGACGAGGCAGCGGCATTGTGCATCATCAACATCAGCCCCGTGGCCTCCGCCGCTACTCTGCCTTACAGCACCGTGGAGGAGCTGCGCCACAGCCCTGGCAGCACCGGGCCCTGCCAGAGCACCGCCAGCGCCCTGTGGGACTCGCTGCCCCTCGAGGGCTCCTCCCGGCCACCTCTTGGTCCTCCGGCTTCCCCCAGCCCTAGCTTGGGGTACACTCGGCAGCCGACTGGCCCCCCGGCTCAGAGCGGGATCCTCCAGTACCTGAGCCTGCCCTTCTTCAAGGAGATGTGCGTCGATGGCGACTGGCCGCCCCCGGAGGAGCCGGCTGAGCCCAGCCACGCTAGCGGCCAGCCAGAGCCCCCCAACAGCCCACCGCCCGCCCCACGGGGGGCTGGGGGCTCCCCACAGCGCACGGGGCGGACGCTGTGCCCGGACTGCATTGACACATGTGCCAACGCCACCTCCCCCCCAGCCGCTGCTTTCCTCAAGCCCCCCAGGCTGCCAGTGGGTCCCGTCAAGGCCTCGTTGCCCGGCACCCCCAGGGCCAGCCTGCGGCCCCCCACCCCACCGGCTCACCCCCTCCCCGCCGGCGGCAGCAGGACTGAGGCCGTGTCCTCTACTGGCACCACAGAGCCCAGCTGGGCACCGGGCAGGCCACCGGATCCTGTCCCCCTGGAGAAGCTGCCACGGGGCAGTTTGACCAGCCAGAGCAGCGGCCGCGGCAGCGCCTCCTTCCTGCGGCCCCCCTCGCTGGCACTGTCCCTGGGGGGCAATTGCCTGGGCACCCGCCTCGGGGATGGGGGCAGCTGGCACAGCGGAGGCTCGGCGGTGGAGGAGGGCAGAGCGAGGATGGATCCGGCCCTCGGCGGCACCGGAAAGAGGTGAGCCATAGGCAGGACGCCGAGGACGAGCTGGCTCATGTCAGGGCAGCTCCCAGCCTGTCCCATGGGGCTTGGTTGGGGTGTCCTGGTGTCGAGCCACCTCGCTGCCTCCCAGCCCCTGCGGCACCCTGGGGTACAGCCCGCTATGGGGTCCCCACCATCCCTGCCCCTGGGGACCACCCCAGCCCTCCCAGCAGCATCCCTGCCTGCCCTCCCACCCCCTGCCTGCTTCCCCTTGTGTCCCCACGTCCCTCGGGGTGCCTGCGTGAGGACTGTCCTGATGCCCGTCCCTGCAGGAGGAACACCTCGGTGGATGAGAACTACGAGTGGGATGCGGAGTTTGCCCTGGAGTCGGACATCCTGGAGGCGCTGCAGCTCTACCGCAGCGGCGACCCGGCACGGCCTGTCTCTACCATAGCCCTGCGCGACCTGGAGCGGCAGAGTGAGTGTGGCACCCCTGGACCCCTCGACCGTCACGGCCCCTCGGGGCTGTCCCCTACCCTTCCCAGGGTGAGGCGATTGGGAAAAGGGGACAACAGAGCCCTTTGGCACCCACATCCCTGGGGGTGGCCCTGCGGGTGGGTGACGCAGCCGGGCCGGACGCTGCCTGTCTCCCTGCAGAGCCCGGCAACGGTTCCTCCCCGGTGAGCTCGGTGTCGGCGGAGGCGTTGGCGGCAGACGGTTCCCTGGAACGCGGCATGGCCTTGCGCCAGGAGCTGGCGGCGTCCCGGCGCCGCAGGGAGGTGATCCAGCAGCGGCGGCAGCCGCTGAGCCCCCATGGGTGCTGCGCCGACCGCTTCGAGCTGGCCACGCTGCTTTAGGGGCCCCCCCCGGGACCCCCTGGGCCGGGGAAGGAGAGAAGGACGTCGGGGTGGAATAAAGAGGCGTGAGAGCAGCGCTGGCTCCCGTGTGGCAGGGGGCTGGGTGCCACCACCACCCCGTGTCCCCCAGCCCCTCCAGCCTCCTGTCGCTTCCCCCCACCGCTCCCTCCTGGTC
>VFFE01007932.1:322064-332802 GCA_008921705.1 Burhinus oedicnemus
GGGCAATGACCGGAAGGGGCGGGGAGGGGGGAGCGTTGCCATGGCGACGGCCGGCGCCGCTGCGCGGAGCGGGATGGTGAGCGCGGCCCATCCCGGTGCCCCGGGCCCGGCGCCCCCGCCCCGCCCTGCCCCCAGCCAGCCCCGCAGCCGGTACCGGAGCCGCGCCCGGAGCCCCGCTGTGGATGAGACGCTGTTCGGGGAGAACCGGGTAAGGGCACCGGGACACCGGGGGCACCACCGGTTGCTCGAACCCCCCCCCGCACCCCGCACCGGGCAAGGCCACGGGAGGGGGTCGGGGTGGCCGGGACCTCACCGGGCCGGAGCCAGCTCCATCCTGCCCGGGGCAGCGCGGTGCTGGGGCCCTGCCCCGTGGTGCCCCGGCCTCTGGCGGCTCCTCTGCCGGGCCTCGTCCCACCCTGCTCGCTCCCCGGAGGCTCTTCTCCACCGTGGTGCCTCCGTGATCCCTGTTTTCCAAGCCTGCCGGGTGAGGGACGCCGTCGCCAGCCTTCCCTGGGCCTCTGCGCCCTTAATTCCTCGCCCTCCTGCCGCAGCCCGAGGTTTGGCTCCTTCTGGGAGGCTGCAAAATCCGCTGCCACCGGGAGGTGCCAGGGCTGGTGTCCTCCTTGACACCATGCGCTTCCACTTTTCCCAGGGTAATTAGTTAATTAGCCAGACGAAGCAGGCTCAGGAGTTGAGACACCCCGGTAAAGGAGAGGAGCCGGCGTTATGGGGCCTGTACGTTAGACAGCGGTTATTTCATGTGGGAAACGAGTCCTCGGAGCAGGGGCTGGAAGCTTCCAGAGCCGCTTGTTGCCAACATATTTAGACTTTCATCAGGGAGCTACGAAATCGGTCCCCTTGGAGACGAGGCAGAGTTACGGCAGGTCTCTGACCTCCTGGCCGGATGCCCTGGCCATTGAGAGAGGAGATAAACAGCGAGCAGCAGCTCCTTCCTCTCCCGTCTTGTAAGGAAAAGGCTCGCTTCCTCCGCGCTCGTCCCTCGGCTGTCCCCGGCTCCCGCAGGGGAGCCCAGCGGAGATCTGTCAGCCTCTGGACGACGGTATTTTCCAGGCGAGGTGGCCAGAACGGTGCTGTTTTGGAGGCGCTTCTTCCCCCACCTCATTTATTGACTCTCCCAAGTGCTCTCCCCGTGGCAGCTTTGGGTTTATGGCTGCAGCCGTTGGCTCTCCCCACCCTTCGCGTCGTCTTTGACACGGATCGAGGTCCAAGGGCCAGGCTGGACGCCGATGGAGTTTGGCCCATCTGACACTCACTGTCTCTCCGGCTGATAAAAACACGCGGTGGAACGTCGGGGATATCTCCACCGGGACAGCGGCGGGCGGGCGCTGCTGTGAGGGGACGGCGCTGGGTCCGAGGCGCTCGTCCCTCTGCGGGGGTGTGCGTTTGCCGCTGTAATTTCCTCTCCTGGGTCTTATCGCTTGAAACGAATCTGTCCAAAGAGAGACTTGCCAAAACCCTTTGGTTTTTCGGAGGAGAGGAAGGAAGCGTGTAATGAAGATTACCTCCGCTCCCAACTGGAAGCTGTGCGGAGGCTTTGCCTCGTGGGGCAGGAGGTTGGGAGCGCTCCCGGCAAGCGACCTGCTCGGAGGCAGCCACCTCCCTGTGCCTCAGCCGCCCCGCAAGCCGAGGAGCCCCGGGCAGGTTTATGATCTGTTATCTGGAGGCCTTCAAGGCAGTTAGATAAAAATGTTGTAACACTTATACGGGTGTTAATGGAGTTCCCTGAGATTAATCCAGGTCTAGTCCTAGGAGTTCTCCTGGCTTTGGGGACAACAAGCGAGCTGGCTGCAGTGAAAAACACCATTATCTTTGTTTGCACGGGTGTTTCAGTGCCAAACCCTTTAATTCAACAGCTCGTGCTTGGGGCCCGTGGTGGCTGGGAAGCTGCTCCGGTACCTACCGTGCTGGGCTGCAGGAGAGCCTGTGGTTTGGGGTCATCGGACCTGTAAAATGGAAATGTCGCGGACCCGTAAATGGAAGTATTGCCGGCAGCAAGTTCCCAGGGAACCACTCAGCACCCGGCAGGCTGTAGGATTTGTTCCGGCAGTCGCTTAAGAATTTACAGCTGAACTAGTAAATAGAAGTACAAGGGAAACCACACATCTGTGTGTGCCTTAGATTAGCTCTTGCGGTTCCCTGACCCAGGTGAGGATTTCGCTGGGACACCTACGCCGTGGTTGGGCTTGGGGAAGTGGCCCTGGGCTTGGGAAGCGGCCCTGGGCTTGGGAAGCTCAACCTCGGGCTGGAGACTGTCCCGCTCGGCTGCAGGAGGTTTGCCTGCTCCAAAAACGCTCCTTCCCATGGGATTGTCAGCAGCCCCAGCAGGGCTTAGCCCAGGGTGGATGGGATGCCCCTTCCCGCCTGTCGGAGACCCTGTGGCCTGATCAGAGGTTCCCGTGGGGCGGCCCCACGCGTGTTCGGGCTCCCACCCCTCCGGGGGCTCCCAGCGCCCACCCTGCCCGGGGGGGTGCGGAGCGGGGTCCCCGAGTCACCCCGCAGCTGGGGGACACTTCACTAGGTGGCAGTCTCGGCTCGAGCAAAGGGACCGGCACCAGACCTGGCTGTACTGGGAGGACTGGTTTCTGCCCAGTGCCGTCTGCCGGTTGATTGCCCTGCAGAGCCAGACCTGGAGCTGTTCTCGCTTCCCCCTCCCCAGGACCCCCCTGCCAGCCCCCAGCGAGTTTGGGTCAGTCTGGGTTGGTTTTTCCTGAGTCCGTGGGACTCGGCGGGACAGAGGTGCCGGTGGCCACGGGTGAGCGAGGCAGGGACAGCGGCCACCAGCTCAAGGTAGCCGAGTTGATGCCTGAGCATCAGCTCATCCTTCAGATCCAGGTGAGAGACTGATGCACAGATTTTTATAGTAAAACCGGTGCTGTAGGGGGATTTTTGGTTCTCCCCATGTCCTCATCAGGCCTTCGGAGCTGGGGCTGCTGAGGCAAAAAACCCTTTCCGTGCCCAGACTTCACTGGTTTAGACAGCGCGAGAGGGTGTTTGCCAAAACGCGTCCCAAGCTCACGGGAACCTGCGGCCTCTGGTGCCTGGAGCACCTCTGTGCCCAGGAGCCGGTGGCAGAGAGCTGGGAATGGGGCGGTGGTAGGAAAGCCGTACGAAATGCCATCCTTTCTTGCAGAGCCTGCAGCAGTCGCGCTCTGGCAGCCCCATTGTGATCCTTCGGGATGTGCAGACTGCCCCGAAAGCGTTGTCCGCTGGCGGGCACAAGCCTGAGACCATCCGTCTCATCACCAAGGACTTCATCCGCGACCTCGTGTAAGTCTGTGCCCGAATGGCAGCTCTGAGGAGCTCTCAGGGCCCTTTGTGTCTGTC
Organism: Burhinus oedicnemus; assembly: GCA_008921705.1. Taxonomy (NCBI): domain Eukaryota; kingdom Metazoa; phylum Chordata; class Aves; order Charadriiformes; family Burhinidae; genus Burhinus; species Burhinus oedicnemus. Next base: position 325,410 of record VFFE01007932.1, read on the forward strand.
ACAGCACCGGCTCGGTGCACGGAGCTTGTCGTGCCGTTTGCCGGGACGTCTCAGGGGAGGGAAGGATGGGCAGGAGCGCTCCGATACGCCTGGCTTGGGCAGCAATGGAGCCGGCAAGCGCTGAGCACTGGGCGTTTTACAGAGGCACTGAATCATCACAAGAAGCAGTGAAAAGCAACGTAAAACTCCAGCGGCCACAAAAGCTCCTCCTGCGCTGAACGGCCCCCCCATCACGTATCAAATGCTGCCTCCCCTGCTCTGGGAGCGAAACCCCCCACGTGAGACAGGCGGCGGAGCATCGCCCGCAGCCCCCGAGCACCGGGAGCCGCATGTTTCTCTGCAGGGATGTTTTATAAGCAAAGCTGAACTGTAAGAACCTTGGCCCTAATTACTACGCTCGTTAAAAGCCTGCAGCACATAGACAAGAATAGGGCCATTATCCCGGCCAGCTCCAATTTAGCCTTATTTTGACCTCCCTAAATTTTCCTTGTAGTAGTTCGGTGCAAGGTTCATCTTTGCTTCCTGTTTTGAACCTGCGTGTAATGCTCTAACACCCCGTAAAACGTGACACCCGCCCCACGGCTGGTTTGGGTTTTGTGGGAGTGAAATGACCCAGGGACACTGGCTTGGGCTTTTGAGGCTGGTTCAGGCTTTCGAGGGTGGTACCCGGTTTGACGCGTTCACGTTCTTATTTGACCCTGCTGCCGAAGCGGAGGGCCGATTGGCAGATGTGTCGCACGGCCACGGCTCCAGCCGAAGCTGCTGGAAACTGTTTGTGCCGGTGTAATTCCTGAAAATCAGGCCCTAGACATCTCCGGCTGGTCACCCAAACACTGGGACGACTGAAGCGGTGGCCACTGTATCATTACATTTATTAGTGCCGTTGTGACCATTAGCCATTCTTTAAAGCGTCCTGGAATCCGATGCTGTGATGCAGCTCTCCAGCGATCATTATGCAGGTATCTGTTCATATTCACAAGGGTGGATGAAAGGTGACACACAATAATAATGAGTAAATTCTTAGTCCTGAACATCTTCAAAGTGCTCTATGCATTTGGTTAATATACGCTCCTACAGCACACGCGTCACCATGGTATCTGAGTAATACAAAGAGTAATTAACTCCTTACAACTCCTCTGGAAAACAGCCCCGTATTATTATCCACATTTTTACAAGTGGGGAAATGGGGGCACCGAGAGCTTCGGTGATTTCCTCTAAACCACAGCGTGAGTCACGGGCAGAGTTCGTGGCTCTGCAGTGTCCTGCAGAGCCGGGGTGACGGCTGGAGGGACACCTGCCAGCGCTGGGAGGGGAGCGGGTGCCCTGTGTTTGGGCAGCGCGGCATTTCCTCATCTCGTGCCGGGTGGATTCCCAGGGCAGCGCAGCCAAAGCCGAGCTGCGCTGTGCAGATCTGGAGCCGGAGCAGGTCGAGTGTCATTAAACAGAGCGAAAAAGCAGCTTCTGCTCCCCAGAATCTGTGCACGCAGACAGAGGTTTTGGTCCGGCACGCAGGAGCAGGGACAATCAGTCTGGGGGACAGGGATGAGCAGCGTGTCCCGCTGGAAAAGGGGTCAGGGCAGTGGTCAAAATTTTCCCAAATGAGCGCTGGGAAAGACAAATTGGACTTAAATACTTTCAGCATTTTTTTTTTATCGGGGCTGACTATTTTGGGGTTTTCGTGGGAGGCCCCTGGCCACCCCGCCGAGCAGCCTGTCCCCGGTGCAGCTCAGTGTGCCGGCGCTTTCACTCCGCTTTCTCTTTCTTCCTCCCCCCCAACCGGCAGAGTCGGGTCCCCCCAGCTCGGACGCTTCCTGCATTGCTCCCGGGTGACTCCTGGTCACGGAGCTGCCGCTGGCGCGGGCAGAGCGGGCAGATCCCATGGCCAGGCAGGGAGCTCAGCGGGGCAGGGAACAGAGGGAGCCGTCGGGGACTCGGTGCCACAAACCGTTCTCCCTCTGTGCCCAGCGTCCCTGCGGAGAACCCAGCGGCATCCCTGGTTATCCGTCGGGAGGATTTCCAGCGCATTAAGGAAGCAGCTCGAGTCCTGACCAAGGAGGAGCGTGAGGCCAAGCTGGCAGCCCTCAAAGCGGAGAAGGAAGCTGTTCTCGTAGGCATTGCCCCTCTTGCCCCTTCTCTACTTGCGGGCAGTTCCCAGGCTGTGGGTGGCGGTGGGTGCACCCAGGTAGAGCCAACGGGGGCCGGAGCCATCCCCGGAACTCTGCTCGGGATCAGCCGCCTTCCTTCTTCTTTTGCCCACGTTTTGGTGTGCCCGTCGCCGCTGGGGCGACACGCAGGGGAGTCTCCTCTGATCCCCAGCCTAGGAAGGGCTGCGCAGGATCCCTGGGTTTGCCCGGTCCATGGGTGGAGAAGAATCCCACGCTGGCTGCATCCAGCAATCCCACACAAGTTGTCCCCTTCCCAGCCCGGAGCTGGGAGGAAGCTTCTGTGCTGCATTTCTGCCACCCCGCAAAGGGAGTGGGGTGTCTTAACAGGGGTACGGCAAGGGGCCACCCAGCCCCTGTGCCCCTCGGCTCCGTGCCGGGGATGCGGTACAATGCGGCACGTCCCTCGTGAGCCGGGCTGCCCCACGGCATCCTTGGGCAGGCTCAGCCTCACGGAGCTGCCCCAGGAGGGTGTCCGGCTTTTGGCAGCCCTGCCTGTCCCCGCAGGAGGCGGTGAGCGAGCGCAAGAGCGCAGCGAAGGAGAAGACCGTCCTGCAGCAGCAGACGGGGAAGCTCAGCGAGCTGGAGGAGGAGGCGCGGGAGCGGGCCCAGTATCTGCTGCAGCGGGCAAGCAGGATGCGCATGGAGCAGGAAGACGAGATCAAGGAGTTCAGCGAGGTAGGGATGAGAGCTCCCTGGCATCGCCTGGCACCGCAAGACCTTCTGCTGGCATGAAGAGCTGCCTGCTCAGACAGGCCGCTGAGAGCCCCTTTGAGCTTTGCCTAGCCACTCTGGACCTAAAGCCTGCTCTACTCGTTGCCAGCCAGGGTCTTCCTCTCCTTCCCTTTTCCCCCTTGTCTGTGTGTCTGTCCCTGCTGCCGCTGTCGAGTCTGGCTCAGAGACCGGATACCTGTTGTCCCCACAGCTGATCCTTGGTGCCAAGTGCCACATGATCCGTGACACGCAGATCCTTGAGAAGCAGCTCATCGCAAAAGAGCTGGAGGAAGAAGAGAAGCGCCTGGCCACGATGATGGAGGTGGAGAGGAAAAAAGCCGAAGAGATGCAGGAGGAGCTGGAGCGCAGGAGGAAGCAGGAGCTGATCAGGTTTGCAAAAGCATCCCTCTTCCCTGCAGAGGCATCCATCCTCTTCCCAGGCCTTGTGCCGGAGCTGCCGCGGCTGCCGGCTTCACACCGCAGCACACCTCCCAGTCACAGCGGCTGGACCAGGCAGCAGAGGCACCACCTGATGTTGGTGCCAGTGTTTCCGCTTCTGGGAATGGGATGGAGCCAGAGGGAACCCTTCCACTTTCTTCTTTCCAGAGGGAGGCAGGAGATTGTGAAGCAGATGGAGCAGAACGCAGAGGAGCGAGCTATGAGAGCTGAGCAGCGGGACCAGGAGGCTCAGGAGATGCTGGAGTACCTGGAGCAGCTGAAGATGGAGGACCTGAAGGTGCGACCAGTGACCCGCCAGGGACCGGGGAGGGGGGGCCGGTTAGATTTTCACCTTGTTGGAAGGGTGACCCAGTGCTGGGTAAGTCAGCCTTGATGTGTGGAGACAACAGCCGGCAGAATTAAAGCTCTGGTCTCTTGGGGAAGTTGAGGCATCCTCAGAAAGTGCCCTGTCACCCTCGGCCCCTCTGCGTCATTTTCAGGACTTGGAACGGAGACAGGAGCACCAGAAGAAAATCCAGGCTGAGATTAAACGTGTCAACGACGAGAACCAGAGGCTGAAGGAGGAGCAGCGGGAGCAGGAGAGGATGGCAGACGAGCGGGTGCTCGAGTACCAGAGGCAGAAAATGGTAACAGGGCTGAGCGTGTGCAGCACCGGCGTGGGTTCAGCAGGCAGCAGAGGTGCTGCGGGAGCTGCCGCCATGCTCTGTCCCACGCAGGAACGGGAGGCCAAGTTCGAAGCTGAGCAGGAGAGAATCCATCGGGAGAAGGAGAAGGAGATGGCACGCTTGAGGGCCATGCAAGAGAGGGCCCGGGACCACCAGGCAGAGCAGGTGAGCGGTGTGCTGACACGCGATGTGCTCCCGTGCTGGCTCGCTCGCCACCTTCCTCCTCACCGCCCCAACAAAGCGGAAGTTCCCCTGGATGTGGTGGGTCTCCTGGCACGTTGCAGGTCTGGACCAGCACCTGGAGCCGGGTGATGTCCTGGAGCAGTGCTGACCGTGGCGCTGGGAGAGAGGCAAAGCCACCGTCAAGTGCTTCCATACCTCCCCCCTCCACGACCCCTCCAGCGTCACCACTGTTCCCCGTTGGCAGGATGCGCTGCGGGCCAAGCGCAGCCAAGAGGCTGCCGAGCGGGAATGGCGGCGCAAGGAGAAGGAGGCGGCGCAGAGGATGGCCGAGATGGAGCAGATGCTGAAGCGGAGCCGCCTGGAGCAGATTGCCCAGCGGGAGCACAGCATGGCTGTGCAGGTGCAGCAGGATCGCCGCGAGTTCGAGAGGATCCTCAGGTGAGAGGGACGGTGCTAGGAGCTTGCCGGTGAGATGGCCGGACCCTGCTGTGCGAAACGGGGCTGAGAGATGGGTGGTGCAGTGTCATGGGGGCTCCCAGTGACAAGTCAGCGCAGCTGGTGGCTCTGGTGCCGGCCAAGGACCCCCGGGCAGGTTATCGGCATGTGCAGGGGCTGGAGCGGGGCCTGTCAACTGCCCCGAGCTCTCCCACAGGGCCCAGCGGGAGCAGATGGAGAAGGAGAAGGCAGAGGAAGCGCGGAGGGCAGGTCTGCAGCTCGCCCATGCTAACGACGTCCGGCGCCAGATGCGGGAGCGTCAGCAGCAGCTGGCGCAGGAGCGGGTGGCCGCCTTCGAGGAGTGCCAGCGGCTGGTGGAGGAGGCTCGCCAGCGCAGCCAGCGCATCGCCCAGTTCAAGCAGCGGAAGATGCAGGAGCTCAGGTGATGTGCTGCCAGCGGCTGCTTTACTTCCCTGGTTCCCTGCATGTCCCTAAGTCCTTCCTGGCTTCCCACCATCTCCTGACCCCTGGGCCACCTCACAGGTTCCTTTGCGTCCTCATCAAACAGGATCCGCTCCTGAAGCTCAGCTCTGGCGGAGCACGGAGCGCCTGATGATTTCTTTCCTCCGCAGAGCCTCCGGCATTCCCGAGAAGTACTGTGCCCAGGTGGAGCGGAGGGCCCTGAACCGAGCAAGCGCAGCCCCTGACCAGGCTCAGCCCCACGAGGAGCAGAGCCCCGGTTCCCCAGCGACTTAGGGGTTTCCGTTTTCTTAGGCTGAGTTTTCTCTGAACAGAGATGTTTATGGAGCAGATGGTGTCTTTGATCCTTCTCGCACTTCGAATTTGCAGGCCAGAAGCTGCCCTTGAGGCTGGAGTAGCCCAAAGGCTCGTTGTCCGACCTGCCCCGCTCCTGGGACAGGGATCACCCCTTGCCTGTCTCCCCACATCTGCTGGGAGAGAGATGGTGGTGGTGGCCCGTGTCCTCGGAGGGGCCAGGAGCGTCCCCAGCCCCTCGGCACAGCTTGGTGTCACCACTGAAGCAGCTCGGAGCAGGGTGGGGGTTCCCAGCCTGTGCGGGGTGGCTCAGGTAGGGTCCCCATGAGCCAGGCAGGCTCTTCTCCACGCACGCAGCCCTGGCTGCCCACAGCCGCATCAGCCCTGGCAGTGCCACCTTCTCACCGAGGTGTCACCTCCAGGCCCTGCGGCAGCGGCCTTCCTCAGGGGCAAAGCAAAGAGACCGGAACGTGATGCAAACATTTAAAATCCATTTGGATAGGGACTGGCAACTTCAGAGGGCCGGGATCCTGGAGGAGTGGCTCTGATTAATTGTCAGAGCAGCTGAAAAATAAGGAGAGCCAGCAAAGGCGAGACTGCCCAGAGCAGGGGGATGGCTCGGAGGACTCTGCTGGGAGCCCTGAGCCTCCTCCAGGCTGGGTAAATAGGGAGGACGAAATGCCGTAGGCTCTTGTTATCCCTTCCCTGTCTCTTCTCTGGCTGCTGTGTGTCCCCATGTTGTGATGGAGCCAGGCACTGCGGGGCTGCACTGTCAATTTTGGGACAGGGGCTGAAAGGCATTGCTGGTGCCGCAGGGCATCTGCCACCTCAGACCCGACCCCGAGCAAGCCCTCGTGGCCACCGAGCTCTCTGGGACTCCTGGGGCCTTGGCACCCGTGGCCAGCCCAGTGGTGCCCAGCACCAGGCTCGGCTGCCCACATCTCCACCCCTGGTCCCCAGCAGCCACACGCTGGCCGTGTCACTCTCAGTCACTGCCTCGGCCAGGCAGGCACAGCCTTGTTCTAGGCCAGGCTTAGCCCAGAGGGTTTCAAAGCCACCGTGCCGGCCGCGCCGAGGGGGCTGTGACCACCAGCGGGTGGCCAGCCAGGGTGGAGCGGCTTCCCCACCCTTCCTGCGTGAGCGGGGTTCCCTGTGCCGAGGAATGCAGGAGTCACCGGCCAGGGAGCCGGCACCGCGCCGGCACGGAGCCCCATGGTGAGCCACGGCCCCGTCACGGTGGGAACAGCTCCGGCAGGCGGCACCCCTTGCCACGTCGGTGCTGCCCCGGGGCCACGCCAGGCACAGGGGCCCCGAAATCACAGACGCGGCGAAGCATGTGCCGGGCTCGGCCCCAATTCCCAGCACGGGGCCAGTAAGGGTTAACTGGCAGCGGTGAGCTCAACTTGGGGCCAGTAAATGGAGCAGCTCTTGGCCCCGGGGAGTGTTTGGTGTTTGGGACCGGCTGGGCGGTGCTGCCAAGCTGGCTGGGGCAGTCGTGGTCTGGAAAGGAACAGCATGGCCGAGCTGTGCCGCGGGGCACGGCACGGGTGAGCCAGATATGGGGCCTGACCCGCAGCACCAGAGTAGCCCGGTGCGGGGGCTCGGCTAGCCCAGCACCTCCAAGGGACACAGGCACGGAGAGTGCCCATGGCTGGGGCTTCCCACGGGGCTGAGCATCCCCAGCGTGGCCCCTAACACCCACTGCCGAGCATCCCTGTCCCAAGTCCTCCATCCACTGCCGAGCATCCCTGTACCCAACTCCTCCATTCACTGCCGAGCATCCCTGTCCCAAGTCCTCCATCCGCTGCTGAGCATCCCTGTCCCCAACTCCTCCGTCCACTGCCGAGCATCCCTGTCCCCAACTCCTCCATCCGCTGCCGAGCATCCCTGCCCCCAGTCCTCCATCCAATGCCGAGCATCCCTGTCTCAAGTCCTCCATCCGCTGCAGAGCATCCCTGTCCCCATCTCCTCCATTCACTGCCGAGCATCCCTGTCCCCAAC
>VFFE01007932.1:339979-356832 GCA_008921705.1 Burhinus oedicnemus
CCCCCGAGACCCCCCTCAGCCCTAGCCTGGACCCCCAGGACCTCCTCAGCCCCAGCCTGGACACCCAGAACCCACTGGGACCCCCCAGCCCTGGCTTGGAACCCCCCAAGCCCTCCCTCAGCCCCAGCCTGGACCCCCCCAGAACCCCTGGCCACACATCCACCCCCCGCTCCCCCAGTGCCCCTCGCTGCGGGAGGGCTCCACGCCGATTGTCGCTGATGACCGGGGGCACCTGCTCCCCACCGTGCCCCGCTCCCAGGTGAGCCAGACCCACGGGCACCCATGGTGGGTGCCGCTCCTGCCCCTCGGCTGGCACCAGGGCTCCCTGGGACCCCAACACCCTCGCCAGGCCCCGCTCCCCCTCTTCCTCCCAGGCCTCTCCATGGGGCACATTTGTGGGGACCTGGGAGATGCCGTCGAGGATTCCGCCGGCCAGGCTGGACCTGACCTCCCGCTCCGCCGCTGCCGCCGCACGGCTCACCGAGTGGATCCGCCAGCCCACCGCCCTGACCCGCGCCTGCAACGGCCTCCGGACGGAGATCACCGGGAAGGTCGGTGTCCCTCTCCGGGGGTCTGGGGACAGCGCCCGCTGGGGCTCCGGTGTGGCCCACCGACGGGGTCCATCTCCCACTGGTGCAAACGTGGTCCCCACGCTGCAAGAGGCGAACGCCGGGAAGAGGGTTTCCAGGGCTGGGGATGGCCCACGAGCAGATTTCAGGGATGTTTTGTACAACGAGGCAGCACCCAGTGCTTGGGCCGCCATCTCCCCCTGCTCTCAGGCTGGGGGTCCCCCGATTTCACCCCAAATCCAGGCTCGTCTCCCCGGTGCTGGCCGGGTGCCCAGGCCGCCGCCGTGCCGGCAGGAGGAGCTCACAAGCTGCTGTTCTCCTCCTGGAGAGAAGCATCCGAGAATAGGGTCTGCCCTGATGCGGAGAGGTTCCTGGAGCCCCCAGCACCCCTTTTCCACTCCCTGCTTCTCCCCGGGGACCGCAGCCAAGGTTGTCTCATCCCTGGGCAGAGCAGCCCCTGCCCCAAGCGCTGCGGTGAGCCCAGCACTGCAGCGAACCCCTCCATGGCAGCGGAAACTGGTCCAGACCCCCCTGCCCCAGCGTTTCTGTCTGGTCCATTCGGCCCCCCCCCTTTTCCCACTGTCCCCCATCCCCATCTCTGCACCATGAGCGTAGGACACATGTCCCTCATGCAGCCCCAAGAGCCTCGGACGGACGTGCAAACCACCAAGGAGCCTTCCCGAAGGAGCAGTCCGGCATCCAGCGAGGGCACCCAGCCCATCGGGGCCTCTCCCGGGGCACCGCTGGAGGAGCTGCCTGGCCCCGCAGCAGGAGCCACGGCACCGCTCTCCCGTGAGCCTGGCTGCACGGAGGTCCGGCTGGTGGCAGATGCGTCCCCGCAGCCCCCGGCCGCACACCAGCCCTGCTCCCAGCATGCCCAGCACGGGGGACAAACCCCACGCTCCCACCAGCCTGCTGTGACAGACCTCCAACGCACGGATGCCCACTCGCCCAAAATCCCAGCCTCAATCTCCCTGGCTCCGAAGGGGGCCAGCCCTCGGCAAGCTGCCCCGTCGCAGGTCCCCACTCCCAGCCCCGGGGGCAAATCCCCTGGGGCTCAGGGCACTGCAGGCGTGAGAGCCAGCCGGCCATCTCGCGCTGGGCTCTGAGCTGGCTTTGCTCTCTTCCTGTCCCCTCCCCAGCAGCTCCCGGCCTCTCCCAAAAACCATCCATCCCTTGGGACACACAGACAAACAGAAACCGCCTTCCTACCCCAAGGGTGAGGAAGGGGAGCGCATCAAAGAAGCCTGAGCGAGGCCGACACTGGGACAGCACCACACGGCCCGGACTTGTGTTTTCATAAGAATTGGAAAAATACAGGTTTAAAAAAAAAATAAAAATCCCCGTGTCTGGTTTCAGTAGCTCAGGGCAGAGCCCCAGGTGGGTCCGGGCTGTGTGAGTCTGCGCCATGCTTCGGTGTCACACACGGTGCCCTCTCCGGGCTCTGTCTCAGCTCGTCCCATTTAACAGTGTCTCCCGCTGGAAACGTGGGACCAGCCGCAGGCCTGGAGCCGCTCACGGCTCACCTGGCCTCTCCTCACGCCGAGCAGCAGAAATCCCAGCGCCACAGGCTGGTTTCATCCATTCCTCGACCGGTCTCTTGCGGGGGGCAGAGAGGCAGATCTGGCCTCATTTCCCGTCTGCCCCAGCGATGGGCAGCGCTGCCAGCCCCCTCCGACTGCGCACGGAAGGGAAATAAAGTCTGTGAAGCACAGCTGAGAGACGCAGCGAAGTCTAACTTCGTTAGCAGCTGGCACGCACCACAGAATAGCTCATTAGTGAGCAGAAGTGGGTTCCAAATAAAAGCCATTTCAGCAACTGCAGGAAGTAATTGGTTTAAAGCTAAAATACATTCATTTTCACCCAGGAGAAGCTCTCTCCTGCTGGGGCATACGGCTACACCAAACGGGATGCGGCAGTAAGTCTTTTCCCTCTGCCACGCTGACAACCGACAGTTTTTCCTCCTTTGTGATTTCTCATCTCCGAGGCTCTGTGTCCCCTCAGGGTTCTGATGCCTTCTGCTAATTAAAGGAGTGGCAGATTCATTAGGTCCAGCAGAGGAGCTGAGCGGGCAGGCGGGACGGGGCTCAGATCAGTGGCAGACGTAAAAGCAATCACCTGGAAACAAGCCTGGCCGGCACAAGGGATCTTGGAGAGCATTACTGGACCGGCTCCCCTCCTGCCACTTCAGGTCTCCATCAAAAGCCCGATGAGGAGAGCAGATGTTCCCCATAAAGCCGACATTTTGCCGGCTGATGATGGAAACGGGAAGGAGAATCCTTCCTGAAACAGAGCCAAGACTCTTGCTGGGATAGAAAAGCAGGACAGAGCTCTTGACGGGGAGCGTCCTCTTTGCAAAGCTTCGCTCCTGGTGGCAAATGTTAAAAATTGGCTAATTTGAGCAAAAAGCTCCCGGACCTCATGTAATCGTTTGTACCAGTGCAAACGACCACAGTCCAGGTAGCAAATTCCTTTCTGCCGGGCTGGCAGCGTTTCACAGGCAATTCAACCCCGCACCCGGCAGCTCCAAAGGTCAGGCACTACGCCTGCCTCTACACCCTGCAAACAGTTTGTTTTTCCATCGCTCAACTCCTGAGAAGTGGCGACTCCCTGGATCTCAGAGCAAAACACCTCTTCCCGGCCAACTTCGCCTCAGTGAAGCGTCGAGCACAAACGACAAACTCCGCAGCTCAGTGTGAAGGATCAAGGCTGCTTTATTGCAAAGGTGGACGAGTGACAAGTGCTGAAATAGCTGGTGGCAACACGCAACCAGAAATCCACATCCCTTCCATCATGCCAGAGACAGAGTAACTTCCTAACAGGGGAAAATTGGACATTTTTTCACTAGCGGGGGCTCCAGGGCCCCAAAAATGGCTGAATCACGATATTTCAAGGACAAGGAGTGGGGACTGAGCCTCTGCAGGTCTGAGCACCCCATCCCAGCCGGCTCACGCTGCCAGGCTGGGAAAGCGCAGGGTCCCGGTGCCGCAGCGATCACCCATTCCCCTCACGGGTGCTGGCGTTGGCAGCTCCGCCTGCTGTCCCTGCCCTGGCATGGGCTGCCTCAATGGAGATGCTTGTCCTGCGCTGGGCCTACACAGGCGCTACCAGCCATCCCCGAGCCCACTCGGACCTGCGGGGACACAGATTCAGCATTGTCTCAAGCTTGGGGACAGAGCAGAGAAAAGAAACGCCCTGGAGTTTGCCTGGAAGAAGCTAGGCAGCTCTCTGCAAGCAACTGAATGTGCCAGGATCAGCTGTTAATTTGTGCCCGGCTTTCTGTGGCTGCTCAGGCGTGTGGCACGGCAGGAGAGAGCCCAGCCTGTCTCGCCCCTGGCTAAGACAGGGTTAGCACATCAGCCGGGCTAACGAAAAGCAACTCTGATCATCCACAAGATTCATGAGGAGGGGAAGCACCACCTTCCCCAAAGATTTGTAGTTACTCAGGAGCCTGTCCTCCTGCCTCCCTCTCCACGCACGTCTTGAGGTGGGCCAGGACGGAGCAAATATTCCAAAAAAAGGGAGGCCATCAACTGGGAGGCACCTTCACATCGCCGCGAGGCCGGCGGAGGAAAGCAGGGTCAAGATAAGGACCAGCACCCCAGACTGGTTGACCTGGGGGATCTTGAATCCTTTCCCCATGTCCCACGCCTGCAGGAGAGAAGAGACACAGCAGGGTTAATTCAACAGGGCCAGAACAGTCCCTGAGGGGGGATGTGCATGAAAGCACCACCTTTCTGATGAAATCTTGCAGGCCTGCCCCAAAAAACAGCCTTTGGACCACCAGGTACAGACCGGAGGGAGGGCTGCAAGCATCCAGCACTGCAGGGCAACAGGCAGGGGTGTCCCCGGGTTCGGGCACATGTGCTCCGTGCCAGAGGAAGCTTATCCCCCACCAACCCCCCCCACCTATCGGCAAAGCAGCCCCTGAGCTCTCCCTAATCCCCAACAGCCACAGCGCGCCAGGTTCACTTCAAAAGCAGCAGCTGCTCTCCCCTTGCTTCTCTCCTGCTGACAGAAATAGGTTATAAAGCACAGCGCACGCCGCAGATCCGAGGCAGCGCTAACATCCCCGGGGGGCACAGCTGTGCGGGTGGGGATGAGCCACAGCCCCCAGCACCTCCGTGTACCCCCCTGGGGTACGGTGCGAGACACGGAGGCCAGGCTGAGCCCGGATGGCAGGGAGGGATGCTGCAAGGTGGGTTTGCACCTCTCGCCTGACTTTGGCCAAACCAAAGCGGGGCGGCTGAGGGCAGCCTGGGGAGCGCACGCCTCCTCCCAGCCTGCCAGCGAGCCCTCGGGGCTCAAAGCCGAGAAGCGCCTGGGGCAGAGGCACTAAACAAAACCTGCTCCCTGTTGACTCCCCTTCTGTCATCCATGGGCTGCACTGCCGAGCGCAGCCGGGAGCCAATGCTGCCGGTTTCCTTCTCAGACAATTTAATTGGCATCCTAATATATATGTGCAGTCAGAGACTTCAGCACACATTCGACTCACGACGCTTTGAACAAGCAGCCGGTTACGACTGCTCCATTTGCCCGACAGCATCTCCATGAGCGAGCGGGGCTCAGCTGGCTGCACGCCTCCTGCTCCGAGACCTTGTCCGACGCAGAGCGCTTGAAAAGCGGATAACGAGCACTCGCAGCACTGCCAGCCGGCCACCAGCAGCCCCAAGGACCTGCAGAGAGGGCTCCTCTCGCAGCACACGGCTGTTGTTCACCCCAACAGCTCGGCCAGGCACCTCCCGGCACCCTGATGCGAGCACCTCGTAATGGCTGCTCTCAGGCACAGGATGCAACATCCGACAGTGCTCAAGTCCTGTGTTTCCATGCTGGAAAGACTGGAAGCTGTCAGCGCCCACAGCGCGAGCCCACGTCTGCAGCGCAGCTCTGCACGTGATGCTCCCCCCGCCCAGAGCAGGAGGATCATGTCACGCTCTGGGCCAGCTGCCTTTGCAATTTGCTCCCGTAAAACCTAACCTATCTGGAGCTACAGAAAACACAAACTCAACTACAAAAAGCGGCACGTCTTGTACTGTTCCCAGCAAGAAACTCTCAGCTCTGCAGCTCCCTCTCCTTCGTCAAACACAGGAAGCTCAGATGAACGGAGCTGCTTGTTCCACACTTCAGTCCAGAGCAAACATCACAAGTTACTTTCTGCGCAGGCAGCACTGTCTCCAACCCTCTGCCACATGTCTTCTGGGCTCATTAAATACTACAAAGCACTTGGAACATCACAGCAAAACGGCTGCATGACAAGGGTGAGATAACAAGCAACGGGCGGCACCTCTGCAGGGCTCGAGCCTGCAGCTCTGCGGAGACATCCCCGGGCTCTAACGCTGCTCCATCTCCATCTCCATCTCACCTCTCGTCCATCTCCTGCGGCCAAGGAGACATGAGGAGCTGTGCCACCCGGTGAAGTACCAGCACAGCGATGCTCTTTGCAACTTAAATGTACCCAAAAACAACACTGAGGTTCTGAAGCACTTGAGGTGACTAATTCCCATTTTGAAGGGCACCTTCCCAGATGCCACAGCTGGCACTCCCGCAGCTGGCAGATGCTTCCCTTCCCTTGTGGCCCCAGCCCCTCGTGGGGGCTACTTACAAGGTGTCGGATGCCATTCCAGGTGTGGTAGGAGAAGGGGAAAGCCAGAGCGAACTTAGCAGAGTAGATGAGAGCGGGCCCCAGGCTGAGCGACTTCACCATGGCCAGGTAGTGAGGAAACTGTTCTGGGAGCAGCAGGGCAGCCAGACCGAAGAGGGAGACTCCTGAGAAAGACAAAGGCCACAGGTCAAGCCAGAAGAAGCGTTACCAGACCCTCGCTGCCCGCAAAGAGTCCCAGGCCACCTCTGCGTCTCTGGTTTGGTGCCACAGCCTGAACCACCATCAGCTCATGGAGGCCTGCGGAGGAAGGAGGAGGGAGGAAGGAGGAGGGAGAAAGGCTCTGCCTGTCTGGTGGCAGCGCCAGCTGCAGTGTGACAATGTGCCCTGGGGTGCTGAGAACTCAAACTGGGGCAGCAACACCCTGAATCTGGGTCCTGCACCAGGGGCTGCATTACTCATACAACACCCAGAGACCAAACTGGCTTGAGCTCACACAATTGCAGCCAAAACAGCACAAATTCAAGGTTAAAGGGACAACAAAGTGCGGAAACGTAAGGTGGCAGCTCTTCAACGAAGTCCCCAGATCCACATCTTGGAACAGAAACTCCTCCACCGCCAGCCACCAACACAGGCAGCGATGTAGCGAGGCTGCCTTGGTGGGGACCAGCAAAGGAACCGGCAGACAAAGAGACAGCCTGACACGCACGTCCGCACTAGCTGCAGGAGCCGCAGCAGCTTCTCCTCCTCATTTCTAGGCCAAGAGGGTTGCTCCAGATGGTGCTGCCAAAAGAACGGGAACGATCGCAGCCAGCAGTCAGCCAAGTCGCGATCCACCCTCCACTCAATAGCGCCTGATTACACTGCGGCACGCTAGCTTGAGCACCTCGGCTGAGGCCGGCACTGGCAGCACGAGTCAACCAGCTGCTTCCTCGCTCAGCCACTTGTCTCCTCAATGGCCTTTGTGCTCACCCTGCAAGAAGCGCAGGAAGTCAGAGGCTCCTGTAATTACAGGCCTTGACGGAGAGGAGCTGAATACTTCCCCCTCCTTCTCCCGGCTGCTGAGCTGCGGTCGGCAAAAGCGATGTTCCTTCGTGCTCGATTGGCCTGGGAAGGGGACAATTTCCCCTCCGGCAGAGGCTGATGGATCGGAGCAGAAAGGCAACAGTGAACCTGCCAGCTTGGCCCGTCTGACAGCAAGCTGGATGAGGACTGCAGCCCACGGGGCCAGGCACGTCCCGAACTCCTGGAAATAAGATCCCAAAGCCGGATGGTGCCAGCACGGCTGCCATGCAATGCCCTGGATCTGCGCATGGAGCAGGGCACGCAGCCACCCGGAAGGAGCCAGCTGGGCTCACAGGGTGCACACAAAGTCACCTTGCCGTGCTGGGAGCAGGCAGCCATCAGCTGCTCCCCCGCAGAGGACGCATGCCGCTCTTTGTGAGGCAGAGCCGGGCACAAGCTGGCTGGCTTGGGAGGAGCAGAGCCTGGGGACAGAGCTGAGCCCTCACCAGGGCTCTGCCATGTGGATATGGGAGCAGGAGGGCACACGGGTGCCCTTTTCTGAGGACCCTGCTCCCAAGCCCTCACAGGAGGCCAGTGTGGGAAGGGCAGGCTGCAGCCCTTGCCGTTCCCTCTCACTCTACCAAGTAAGAAACGTAAGTCCTCAGTCCTGCACATCTTTTTTGAGTACCTCCACTCTCTGTCCTTATGCAAACACCAACACAGCTCCCCCCTCTCAACGGGGAGCTACCAGAGCAGCACCTTCCTGCTGCCATGAGAGGGCATTAATGGAAATAAAACAGCCTTTCACAGTCAGACATCTTATCACTTAGTCAAACCACGCAAGTCAAATTGCTGGAAGGAGTTTATCGGTTTTGATGCTGGCACCACCTTCTCCCGCACTGGGATCTCTGGGAAAGCAGCAGCTGCTCCCAGGAAGTTGAAGAAGGAAAATCCTCTGAGCTCTGCCTGCCTGTCCGTCTGTCTTTCCCTCACACCGGGTCTCCTGTAAGGGTAAACTAGCAAAAAACAGCCATGGAAAAGAAGGGCTGAGAACCGGAGCAGCTGACTGGCCTTTTCCAGGCCCCGAAGAAAGCAGCCAGGCCAGGCCAAGTCCCACAAAGGCTTCTACGTACAGGGGAGCATCGCTCCCTTTGCAGGACTGGAGCCACGCGCAGCACAGGAGGGCCCAGGGACAGAGAAATGGGGATGGGGAGATATTCAAGGTACAGAGTGAGCAGAGGACAAAGTGCAGGTTTCCCAGGAGAAAACCCATTGCTGAAGCCAGGGAACACAGGAGAGAAAATGTCTGCCTGGAGTCACGTCTCCAAATCAGTCAGAGGGGCCTTCCCTCCCGCAGCCCCCACCCTCCATCGCCACGAGCAGGTAGGAGATGCACAAACCTAAGCTCAGCGCAACGCCGGTGCCCCGGTGTGTGATGGACATCGCCATGGGCAGGGACCACCTGAAAAACAACCAACCCTCATCAGCACAACAGGGCACAACACCAGGGTGGCCTCTGAGGCCACGGGACAAAGCACAGCCCGTCTATTCCTAGACAGCTCCATGCTGCTGGGCGGGTATTTCTGCACTCAGAGTTATTCAAGGAATCCAGCCAGAGCAAAAGGGGAGAGACGGGGGAATTTGCAGAGGCAGCTTGGGAATGGCAAATGCCACTGGCACGGGTTTGGGAAGGGGAAGGGCGTCTGCTGAGAAAGCTTAAAGGGCGATGAAACAGGAGAAGACTGTAACGCTCCTGCAGTTGAGGAACAAAGGGGTAGGGCTTGGGCATCCAGGCTTGCAGATAAACAAGAGAACCTGGAAAAGTGATGGAGGTGGCCCCAAAGAAGCCATCACCTTTCTGAGGAGGGAATCCGAGAGCCCCGAGTTGGCCTCCTGCCTCCACCCCCGAGGACCACCAACTCCGCAGTGGGATGCGCCGTTCTGCACAAGCGCGCTCCGTGGAGACAGCTGCCTTTCAACAAAACGCTGCCCTGCACCCCGAGGCGCAGCTCTGGGGAGACTGTACCGCTCCGCAACACCCCGTATAAAACCAACGAGTGTCATCACCTCCGTGGGGGAGGCTGTGATTCCCCCACACGTCTCAGACTGCTCATACTGCAATTCAGAGGGTCTCCACGTCCTCTGCCTGAAGTGACAGCGGGAACGCACACAGCCCTCCCACCCAAGGGTGCCTCCGGGGACGGGGCTGTCACGTGCCAGAGCCCAGAAGTGCCCTGGTGCGAAGCCAAGGAGACCAAGAGGCTCTTACTTGTAAATGGTGACATGAGGGGACAAGGGACGATTGGACTTGGTGTTCTTCTCCCAGAAGCGGGCCATCTCCTCCTTGGCTGTCGTTCCCATCGGGACAACACTGCAAAAGAAGAGGAGATAGGAGGTGCAGGGAGATGGGCAGCATTTTACTCCTGCTTGCTCCACCGGGCTTTGCTGCGGCAGCTTTCCATCTCGCAGGACGCGAGCTCCCAGCTGACCTTGAGTACAGCAGAACAAAGAATGGCTCCAGCTGTGCACGGACATGGGCGAGGAGCAGGTCGCTGCCAGCTCTCCCAAGTGATAATAATAATATGCAGGATGGGAAGCTGCTGCACTGGAATCCACTCAGCCAGCGGAGCTGAGCCGAGCCCCCCCCCAGCACCACCCAAATCAGGGTATAAGATATCAGATAACGCATTATATAATACTGATAACATGCAACCTGCTCTTTACTGCCACGGTAATTGCACACTGTACCAAATAAAGAGCTTGTAATTTAATGTTCTCGAGATTACACAGCAATTACACTTACAGCCCAATTTAGCAGAAAATAACTATTTCTCCCCAAGCCCGGCAGCACGGAGCACACGAACAAGAGAGCTTCTGCGGCTCCCAGCCCTCCTCAGGTGCAAAGCTGTCGCGCAGAGCAGCACGGAGGGGCGACAGTGGTACCACCGCCCCCACGACAGACCCATCCCTCAGCAGCCAGCCAGGCTCTCCCTTCATCCCCGTCCCTCCATAAACAGGCCGTGCCCTTGTGGTGGCATGAGGCAGTAAGTGCCTGGCCAACACATGGCGTTGATGCACCAGGATTACTAAGTGGATGGAGCGCATGCATGCCCCAAAGCCTTAGACAGGATTCCCTCAGGGAAGAACTTAATCCCGTTACTCTCAGTAAAACCTTGGACTCACTGGCGCACAGAAAGGCCGGGGCCAAGCCGAGCCAGCAGGCATCGCCGACTGACACACCTGCAAGAGAGAAGATAGAAAGGCTTTGTGAGCGCCAAATAAATACCTGAAAACACCAGCAAAATGGGGCCGGGGAGAGTATTCGCCACTTTGGTGTATCTTCGGTACCTTAAAATCAATCTGAACAGGAGAGGATCTGGGCTGTTCCTTGACAAATCTTCTCTCTCCTACACTGAGCTCTTAAATAGAGTCTCCAGACCCTGCCCAGGGGTTCATTCTTTACAACACCCTGTAATTAGTCTGCTCAGCTGTAATACCTTGTTTATAAGACAGACACAAACAGCACTCTAAGCCCACAGCTACACTTAGGCAGTCCATTTTTCACTCTCACTACAGCGATTATCGCGGCGGGCGGCACACATCCCCAGAACGGCACATCTGCCGAGTTCTGCAGAAAGGGCTGGTTCAGGCCACCACTCTCCACACATCCAAGATGAAGATGTCATCTCCCCTCCCTCCAAGCACTTGCTGTCTTCACCGCATTTCACCGCTGCCATTCATTAAGGTCCAGTCACCGGTGGGATGGGAGGTCGCTGCCACAGCCCAGCACACACGGCATTTCAGCCATGCCGAGGCTCGGGGCGGGAGGTAAAAAGGGATTTTGTGGTGCGCGAAAGAGTGGGTGCCGCTCTCTGCAAAGCGATTGTAGTAACCGCAACTCTGACATTCAAGGGCATCTCTCCAGGAACAGGCAGGAACAGGCCCCCGGCCCAGCGCAGCTCGAGCGTTTGCAGATGTGGGCTGGAATCTGCAGCGCCCGCTCCGCTACAGGACAAAGCGTAACAGGCAGCGCTGCTTTTCCTGACGAGAACGAGGTGTGTAATAATGTTTGGCGCGCTCATCTGCAGCACAGTGACAAACACTAATTAATCTTCCCAAACGCACAAGCATCTGTACCAGCATCTCCCGCTGTTTCATTAACAGCAGGAGATAAACGAAGCTCTGTGGCTCTTCAGTCGTCCTACAGCCGGTCTCAAGGACGTGGTAGGAAAAACATCTGGAGGTCAGCTCTTCACCAGGTGTAAATGCAAAACAAAAGTCATTATTATTAACCACTCCGAGTTCCTGTGTAAATGATCGTTAGGATGTTTCCTTTCAAAATCCTCCCTCGTGTTCAAAGGCTGGACTTGAAACACAGCAGGTTTTTAGGAAGGCATCCCGTCTGGATGTATGAATTTTCGGCAATGCAGAATCCACCTCATGCTGCAGTGCAACATTTCCGATTGAAAACCCTTCTTTGAACCACCTCTAGTCCATCAACGCCCTCCCTGAAGTGCAGCCTGACGGCGAGACCGAGAGCTTCAGGGGGGCACAGCAACGGCTGAGCCCAGCCAAACCTCCAAGCCCACCACGGCATCCGAAAGCAGCTGACAACGGACCCCTGGAGAAAAGTCTCAGGGAACACAAGGGAGCACCCCCCACCACTGCAGCTCAGGCCAGAGGGTTTCAGTCCATAACAAATGGCGTTGCCACCTCCTGACCCCCCCAGCTTTCATCACAAATTCTCATGGCTTAATCAGACACAGAGAATCTATTCCCTGCTTGTCCCAAGCCCCCACGGACCAGCACCAGCTGCCACCTCCCGGTTCCTGGGTAGGGGAGAGGAGGTGAATGATAAATCTCTACCCGCACACCATTAATGATTTATACCCCTCGCGCATGCCCCCCTCAGTCCTCTTTTCCAGATTAAAAGGCCCAATCTACTTCATCTCCTCCTGTACGGAAGCTGCTCAATACCTCTTCTGGGGGCTGGGGTGGTGGAAGAGGGAGGGCTGGCTCCGAATCACACACAATATTCAAAACAAGAATAAAATCCACAACGCGTTCGCATTTTTTCAAAGCTAAATTCCCCAGCAAGAACTCCCCACCCTCTTGGCTCAATTTTAATTTATTTTTTTTAGATGCAAAGCATTACATCTTGCTTCAGTGCAACGACTACTGCTTGCAAAACACAGCCCTCCAGCTAAGCAATCAAGGTCACTCTGTACCAAGGACCTGTCCTCTTCATTATTTATCATTCTCTAAGTTGTTGCATCTTCTCCAGCTCTCCCTCCATTAACTTGCATTTTCTTCCAGATCACTGATAAACATGTTTTTTTTAAAAAAGAAGAATTAGCCCTAAGCGAGGATCCTCCGGACCCCCGCTGAGGGCTTCCCACAGTACCCCAGCCAACTCCCGCTCTGCCCCGCACCGGAGGAAGGGTGCAAAGACTCAGGGGACCGACCCTCAGATGATTTTGGTTATCGAGGACTTCACAGAGCACAGCTGCTCACGCAGGGCTGGAGAAGGACAAGTGTAAAGCGGCAGCTCAAACAAGATGTCTATAAATGCCCAGCAGTGGAACAGCACCGGCTGCACACACCCCACCGCACAGCTCCCTTATCTCGGGAGGAGAATTTCAGGAGCGGCAGGGGACAGCTCTAGAGCAGCATCAGCTCAGCATCACATCCATAGACGTCTTTAACATTTATCCCGCAAGACAGGTCTATAAAAATCACTCAGATTTCACCACGGAGGAGGCAAATGAGAAGTGATTATATATGCTTTTTCATCTGACAAGCAGCGGCACACAGGAGATGAAGTTATCAGGCGCAGGCTGCAAACCAGAGCGAACGACTTCTCTGTTGTTTTTCAAGCAGCGGCTGCGCCCCAGCAGGTATCAGAGCCCCCCCCTCCCTGCTGCCGGCGGATCCTGCCTTTAAACAAATCTGCACGCGCAACAAAGAGCTTTCCACAAAAGCATGACGGCTCCAACTGCTGCTAAAAAGAGAATATATTAAGAGAATGAAATCCCAAACACTGTCTCCAGGCTGATATCAAAGAGAACGTCGGGAACAGGGGCGCTGGGAGGGAGAGGGTCACAGCCTCAACGAGGCACAAAACTTTCCGGTGGGGGTGGTAGATGGGAAGAGGCACTTTCAGGCCAGGCCAACACAACGCCCTTCCCCACCGCTGCTCAGCACCCTGGGCATGGCGGGACATGCTCCCGCACGGGACCGCTGAGCTCCTACGAAGCCACCAGCACCCTGATGGGTGGCTCTGCGAGGTGGGGGACACCCCCCAGCGCTGGCTGGGTGGCAACCTAGACGTTTGTCCACCCAGTCAAGGCTACCAAGAGCCACAGGAGTGATGGACGGGGACACACCGCCGGTGGGGAGCGGGAGGGGACAGACCTCCACTCCACCCGGCTCCACACTTCGCCGTTCGCACCCCGGGGGCTCGCTGGGGCGGAGGGGCAGCACGGTGCAGCCGCCCGGGGGGGTGACGCCTCACCGGCTCCCTGCGCCCGCTGCACCGGGGGTAGAGGGGGCCGAGCGCGGGGACACGGGTCCCGTCCCCCGCCTTAAACACACCACGGGAGGGGTCGGCGCTTCCAGAGCCCCAGCGAGCCCCAGGGAAACGGCCGCTCCCGGGGCGGGACCGGGGGGGCCGGGCCAAGGGGTTGTCGCGGGTGGGGCGGCGTGGCCGTCCCCGCACCGAGGGCCGTTACCCACAGCCGGGCCGGGAACCCGTCCCGGGACGGGGCACCCCGCGGCCCGTCCCGTCCGGGGCTCCGTGCGCCGCTCCGGCCCCGCGACGTCCCCCCCCCACTCCCGCCGGAGCGTCCCCGCCCGGCGGCACCGCGGCCCGGCCCAGCGGCGGGACCCGGCCCCGCCGGGACGGGACAACCGGCTCGTCCGCTCGCGGCGCCACGCAGCCGCTCCCGGGTCGGCGGGTCCCGCCACGGCGCCCGGCCCGGCCCTCCCGGGAGTCACCTCAACGCCAGCGCCGCCATCTTGGAGCGCCCCGCACGCCGGAAGCGGCCGTGACGCACTTCCGCCCCCGCCGCCCGGGGCTGCCCGTTACCCCCGGGGCTGCGCGGTGCCCGCGGGCTGCCCGTTGCACCCCCGTTGCACCCCCGTTACCCCCCCGGTTATCGCACCCGGGGCTGCCCGCTACTCCCCCGCCCCGCCCTCAGCTGCCGCGGGGGCAGGACGGGGGCTCCCCGGTTCCCCGGCCCACCGGGACCCTCTCGCCCGCAGCTGCAGCCAGCGGCGGGCGTTGAAGCAGGAAAATCTCCCGTCCCCGTCCCCCGCCGTGAGCTCTCTGGGTCTAAAACCTTCTGAGGAAACCCCCAATTTGGAGCATTTCACCCCAAAACGCCACTTGCTCCTCAGTGGGTGCCAAAGCAGCCAGGGGGTCGCGGTGCGAATTCCTGCCCTGGGCGGTGGCGCGTTGGTGGCCCACCATGGGGACAGACGTGTCCCTCGTCCTGCAGCTGGAGCCGGCTGACTCTCTGCCCCGGCGGACTGCCCAGCAGCAACCTCTCAAAAGCTGCATTTTCACCCCAAAATGGAGCCGGAGCAGAGGCTGCTGGGAAGGTGCTTGGCCGGAGCGGGCAGTGCCAGCTGGGGAGCCCCACACAGCTTGGGGACCCCACCGGCGGCTGCCAGCAGCCGGCCCGTGGCTGTGGGACAGGAGGGGACGCACCGGTGGCCCGCGGCGCAGTGTGAGACCCCAAACTCCACCAGGCAGGTCGGTCCCCGGGACCAAACCGGGGGCTGTGTGCCGGTGCTCTCCAGCTCCAGCCGCATTCCTGCCGAGCCGCCTCCGCCACGGGCGGGAATGTGGCTGGACAAAGGGTGCTGTGTGCCCGGCCCCCCTCCCTGCCGCGTGCTTCCCCCTCCTCGCCCATCGCCAAACTAAATGCCCCCTTTCAGCCCGGGGCGCCCGGCACCCCCTGGCCCCCACCGCCCCGGCTGCCCGGCGCCCATTGGCCCAAGGCCGGGGCACCGCCGGCATCATTCGGCGCTGCTTGCTCTTAAACCTCGGCCCCCGTCCCGCCGGCACCCTTCGGCACGCCGCCGGGCCCCGTGCACCGCCAGCCCTCCATGTGGCTCGGAGCCGGCCAGTGACAGGCAGCCACCATGTCGCAGGGTGCCGAGGACAACGGCAGCCTCCTCCTCCTCGCCGGGCTCCTCTTGGTGCTGGGTAAGCTGGGGATGGGGACAGGGAGCCAGAGATCCTGGTCCCAAAATCCTGATCCTGGATGCTGGGGGGTACCAGGGGGCTCCAGACCCCTGGGAGGTGGCCGTGGGGCTGGCAGCCACCCACACGTCTGCTTTTGGGACCGTCACCAGCGGTGGCGATGCTCTGGGGACATAACTGCTGCCGTACCCCAGTTCTCGTCACCAGGCTGCGAGGGGAGTCCTGGCACCAGCCACCTCCCCGGGGACGGGAGAGAGGTGCTGGGTGCCGGACCCAGCCCTGTCGCGGTCCCTGGGTGTCAGCCAGCACCGGGACACGGTCCCCTTCCAGGCGGCCGTGGGGATGGCAGGGCGGAGGCTTGCCGCAAAGGCACCCACGGCGGCACAAAGAGCTGCTGTCCCCCGCCAGCCCTTGTGCTTTCTCCGAGACCAACAAAAGCCCTTTGGTGGCAGCACGGGGGTTGCGTGGGGGCGCAGCCTGGCCAGCAGCCCCGGTGATGAGCACCAGTCCCGTGCCGGGGACCGCTGTGGGGCTGACGGGTTCGTGCCCTCTGGCAGGGCCGTGCCCGACGTCGTCCATCCACGTGTACACGCAGCGGGAGGTGTACGGCACCGTCGGCTCCCACGTCACCCTCTCCTGCAGCTTCTGGTCCAGCGAGTGGATCTCTGAGGACATCTCCATCACCTGGCACTTCCAAGCCGAGGGCTCCCGGGACAGCATCTCCGTAAGCACCCTCTCTGCTTCAGGGCGCGGGGTGGCCCTGCCATGCCCGGAGCCACCGTGACCCCAATGTCCGTGTGTCTGTCCCCATCGCTAGATATTCCACTACGCCAAGGGCCAGCCCTACATCGATGACGTGGGCAGCTTCAAGGAGCGGATGGAGTGGGTGGGCAACCCCCACCGCAAGGATGGCTCCATCGTCATCCACAACCTGGACTACACCGACAACGGCACCTTCACCTGTGACGTCAAGAACCCCCCTGACATCGTGGGCAAGTCCTCCCAGGTCACGCTGTACGTCTTTGAGAAAGGTACGGCGCCGGCGGTCCCCTCCCTGCCTCAGTTTCCCTGCTCCGGCCAGGGGGCCTGATGGGGCGCTGGTGTCCCTGCAGTCCCCACCCGCTACGGCGTTGTCCTGGGCTCCATCATCGGCGGGGCTCTGCTGCTGGTGGTCGTGGTGGTGGCCCTCGTCTATCTCATCCGCTACTGCTGGCTGCGGCGGCAGGTGGCCCTGCAGCGACGGCTGAGGTGAGCCCCACCACTAAATCGGGGCAAAACCACCCCAAAACCAGACTGCCAGGTGGGACCAGGGTGAAGTTGGCCTTTCTGAGCCCTCCTTTTTCCCTTTCTGCCCCAATTTTAGTGCCATGGAGAAGGGGAAGCTGCAGCGATCGGCCAAGGATGTGTCCAAGCGCAGCCGGCAGGTGAGTGCTGAGGGGTTGGGGGGGGGGCAAAGCGCCCTGGCTGGGGG
>VFFE01007932.1:404462-420180 GCA_008921705.1 Burhinus oedicnemus
TGGGGGGCCCTGCGCCCTTAGGGGGGGTCCCTGCTGCCCCCTGGGGGTCCCAGCGCCTTTAGGGGTGGTCCTTGCTGTCCCCTGAGGGTCCCTGTGCCTTTAGGGGGGGTCCCTGCTGCCCCCGGGGGGTCTTTGTGCCTTTGGGGGGGTGTCCCTGCTGCCCTCAGGAGGTTGTTGTGCCTTTTAGGGGGGTCCCTGTGCCCTTAGGGGGGTCCCTGCTGCCCCCTGGGGGTCCCAGGGCCTTTAGGGGTGGTCCCTGCTGCCCCCGGGGGGTCTTTGTGCCTTTGGGTGGGGGTCCCTGCTGCCCCCAGGAGGTTGTTGTGCCTTTTAGGGGGGTCCCTGTGCCCTTAGGGGGGTCCCTGCTGCCCCCTGGGGGTCCCAGGGCCTTTAGGGGTGGTCCCTGCTGCCCCCGGGGGGTCTTTGTGCCTTTGGGGGGGGGTCTCTGCTGCCCCCAGGAGGTTGTTGTGCCTTTTAGGGGGGTCCCTGCGCCCTTAATGGGGGTCCCTGCTGCCCCCTGGGGGTCCCAGCGCCTTTAGAGGGTGGTCCCTGCTGTCCCCGGAGGGTCTTTGTGCCTTTGGGTGGGGGTCCCTGCTGCCCCCAGGAGGTTGTTGTGCCTTTTAGGGGGGCCCCTGCACCCTTAGGAGGGGTCCCTGCTGTCCCCGAGGGGTCTTTGTGCCTTTGGGGGGGATTTCTGCTGCCCTCGGGGTGTCTGCACTTTTAGAGGGGGGTCACTGCTGTCCCCAGGAGGTTGTTGTGCCTTTTAGGGGGGTCCCTGCGCCCTTAGGGGGGGTCCCTGCTGACCCCTGGGGGTCCCAGCGCCTTTAGGGGGTGGTCCCTGCTGTCCCCAGAGGGTCTTTCTGCCTTTGGGGGCATCTCTGCTGCCCCCGGGGGGTCTTTGTGCCTTTGGAGGGGGGTCCCTGCTGTCCCCAGGAGGTTGTTGTGCCTTTTAGGGGTTCCCTGCGCCCTTAGGGGGGTCCCTGCTGTCCCCAGGGGATCTTTGCACCTTTGAGGGGGGTTCCCTGTGCCTTTGGGAGTCGTCCTTGCTCCCCTCCTGGAGGTGGTGTGCTTTGGGGAGGGTGTTCATGTGGGCTGTCTTGCCCCCAGGGCTGGTTCCTGTTGCCCTAAGGGGTTCATCAGCCCTTGGGAGGGGTTTTGGGGGTCCCTGTTGCCCCTGGGTTGTCACTATCTCTTTCAGGGAGTACTGGGGGGGGTCCCTTCTGTCCCTGGGGCTGGTGCCTGTCACCTCTGTGGTGTCATTGTGTCTTTTGGGGGGACACCGAGGGGACCCCTGCCATCCTCAGGGTGTTGCCCTGCCTCGGGGATTGCTGAGGGTCCCCTCCTGCCCCCAGGGCTCCTTCCCTGGTGCCCTTGTGGTGTCGTGGTGCCTTGGGGGGGGCCTGGGGGTTCCTGCCAGCCCTAGAGCAGGTCCCACTGCCTCTGTCGCAGGGGGACCTTGGCTGAACGTCCCTCCTGCCCCTCCCCCCGGGTCCAAACCTCATTGTCCTTGGGCCTTCCTCACCCTCTCCCTTCCAGGACAGTCCCCGTTGTCCCCGGGGTGTCCCCAGGGAGCAGGGGTCGCCGGGGCACACATGGCTGGACCCTGCGCTGCCAGGCTTTAACCTGTCGTTTCCGTCAGCTGCCAGCGAACCTCCAGCCCCGGCCTCGGCGCTTGTTCCCCGCGGCACCGCCGCCGCCGTGCAGGTGAGTGGGCCGCCCCGCGTCCGGCAGCACTTGCCTCGTGTCCGTCTGTCCATCCTGCGCGCTGTAGAGGTGGAGGTTTGGGCTATGTCTGCCTCAGTCTCCTTCCTGATGCCAAATTACTTGTGTCAGTGGCGTGGCCCGGGAATTTTCTGGTTGCTCCTCGCATCACTCCCGTGGGATTTCTCCTGCCGGACAGGCTTTCCTCCGGGCCACCTTTCCCCTGGGGAGCCGGAGGCTCTTCCTGGGTGCTGGATACGGAAGGGGTGGCGCTGCATGGGGAGGCAGCCAGTGCTCGTTAGCTGCAGTTAATTAGGCCCTACCAGCACTGGGAGTGGGTTCATGCTATCCCACGAGGCGCTGGGGAAGCAGGCGCTGTGCCATGGGATGGCGAGGTGGGTGCTGCGTCCCCCAAAGAGACGCTGCCATGTCCAGGATGCTCCAAGATGGGGATTCTGGACCTCTCTGTAATTGCAAGTGGGAAGCTGCTTCATTAGTGTCATCACTCGAATCTGCCGGGCTCCTGGGTAGGTTTGTAATTAACCAAGGCTCTCCTGAGCGTGGCCTGCTGGCAGATTTCTGCCCATGTCTCGGCAAACCGGAGGCGCCCGGCCAGCCTCTCCCCCGTGAGGGGCATTCGGGGTGGAAATCTGCATGTTGCAGGAGGTTTAATCGGGGGTTTAAACCCCCCGACACCGTCTTGGGGGAAGGAAGGAAGGCTCCTCCGCAGCGAACAGATGAGGTTGCCTCCGTCCGGGTCCAATGAGAAAACTTTCCTTAAATAGAAGAGGCTCAGCCGAGCCCAGCGCGACACGTGCACGGGAGGGACACGGTGTAAACGCAGGCGTGAGGTCACGCAGTGATGTCCTGTGGGTGTCTCGGTACGCCGGGGTGTTGGAAACCGAGGTGAGGGGCTCTCGGCGGGTCGAAAATGCCCCACGCTTGCATCTGCCCCGTTCCTCCTCTGCTTTACGTAGCCCGAATGCGGCCCGGGTGCTGAGGGCCTGCAGAGCCTGGCTATTCGGGTGTTTATATAGCTATGTAAATATTTTAATGACAGATCGTTCAGGGACAGAGCGGCGGCAAGCACTGGGTTTCCAGCCGTAAAGCAGCCGGGTTGGTGACGCCGTGGCACGTGGCCGAGTCCTGCGGGTGCTGTGGAGAGGCGCTGAGTGCCGTCACGGGTGGATGGCGGATCTCGGGTGGCGGCGAGGGGCCAGAGCCGGCTGCTCCACGGACCAGGGCCTGTGCCCTGCCGGCTTGTGGCGTTACAGGTTGGGGTAGCGGCTCGGGATGGGAATGACCGTCTCCTGGGCACGACTGTTGGAGTTGCTGACCAGTATCATGCTGGTTTGGGGGCTCAGAGCCTGGCAGGCGGTGGGGCAGCGCAGTGGTGTGAGCCCCCGCACTCTGTGCCAGCGAGATGCTGAGCCCCAGGCGCTCGCTCGGTGGGTCAAGGCTGTTCCTGCCGCTGGGGGAGGAGGCGGCAGCGCTGTGGCAGAGCTCACAGCTCAATCCTGGTGGCCGTGGAGGCAGCTGGAAGGCTGTGGCATGCGGACGGATATTTTTAGGGCCCTCGCAAGGGTGCCGGAGAGTCAGGCTTGGAGCATGTGAAGCTGGGAGTGCTGATCCTGTCCAGATGTTGACTCCAGGGAACTGCAAACCCCCCGTGTTGGCTCCCGGCTTCGCTCTGCATGGTGCCCTGGAACCGGGCTGGGTTCGCTGGCTCCGGCTGCGTGCCCCGAGGCATCGCTGCCTTGGCAGGGAGACCCGGCTTCGTGCTGGCAGCTCGGCGAGGGGCTCAGGGCTCTCGGCGAGGGGCTCAGGGCTCTCGGCGAGGGGCTCAGGGCTCTCGGCGAGGGGCTCAGGGCTCTCGGCGAGGGGCTCAGGGCTCTCGGCGAGGGGCTCAGGGCTCTCGGCGACGGGCTCAGGGCTCTCTGCAGGGCTGACCGTGTCCCAGCTCCCTGCAGTCTGCCTCAAGCAATGTCCCGTTGCTTCCCTCAACCCGTGCTCCACGGTTCGGGGAGGTGGGAGCGATACTTTTGGTGCCGTCTGCTTTTCCAGCCACCGGTAATTCGAGCGTGGGCTTCCCCCGTGTCCGCCTGCCGCTGGTTTGTCACTGCCTGAGCCCTCGAGTGCCGAGAGCACGCTGTGCCACGCCGTGGGGTTGCCGGTCGACGTGTGCTTTAATCTCCCTGCCATGTGAATGGCTTCGGTGCCTGTGAGCGGAGCCGGTGGGTGGCTGGGGTGGCTGACGAAGAGCTGTCTGAGCCGAGCGCCCAGCCCGGCTATCCATCGGCACCGGGCAGCTGGCACGGGCTGGTGTCGTGTTCCCGGGCACAGAAGATGGCTGGGGAGCCCGGTGTCCCCCACGGTGTCCCTGGTACTGGCAGAGGCTGTGTCTGTCCCTGCTGTCCGCTCTGCTTAGGCAGCTGAGGGCTTTTTTGCTCAGTTCTCTTAATTTCCTAGCGAGGTTATGGTCCTCCAGCGTGGGTGGATGAGACGTGAAGTCAGGCTAATTATTTGGTAATGGATTCCTTTCCTCTGAAAGCGCGTTTCTTGTTCCTCACCTCCGTGAAAAGGCTGCCGTGAAAGGGTGTTAATGACAGATCTGAATAGGTAATTTGGCAGAGGAAAATAACTACCGAGGAGCAAAGTCCAAACCTGGTTCCTTTTGCACGTGCAAAGACTCTCCGAGCCCTTGGATTAACAGTGCCGCCAAAAGCAAAATAACCGGCGGAGTGAAAGTCGACCTGTTGACGGACTTCCCGATCTCAAGCGGCGGGGAGTGAAGCTGTAGCTGAGCACTGCGGTGTTTTGAGCCTGTTCTTAGTCATCTGGCATGACAGGCGCCCTGCGAGGGACGGAGTCGCCTCGCCGCTTAGAGCAGTAAATTAAAACCAGTCGTGCCCCAGCTCCTGCCTGGTCCTGCCCGTGTTCCCCTGGGGACAGAGCTGGCCGGGCACAGGGCACCGACTGCGGCACCGTGAACTCGCCGGCTGAGCGAGCACGAGTCGCCCCCGCCGCAGCGGTGAGTAATCCCCTCACAGGGCTGAGCCTTGGCGCTTTGCGGGAGGTGAAACACCGGCGGCACAGAGCCTTCACGTGCCGAGAGCTGCCGGCACTGGAGGGATGGGCTCAGCACCGCGTCCAACTGCCGGCACAGAGTGGAGATGCGTCGGGTTTGGGCAGGGGAGAGGAGGGCTGAGGCTCTGGGGCAGCTCTCGTCCCCCACTTTGCTTTTCAGCCCTTTCCTCCCCCTCTCCACGGTATCAGTGGTTTTAAAGTGATTCTGCAAGGGCTGGCAGCGCCAGCTGGGGAATAGTTAAAACCGAAGCTACGGAAAACGCTCGGTCTTTTTCTTCTGCGCTACTACTCGTGTTACTGAGCAAGCGGCTGCAGTCGGCTGAAGCTCGCTGGTGTTTTCAGTTGCATAAACTCCCTTTCCTTATAAACGCTCCTACGCTGTGAGAGGTTTTATCGTGCTTCAGCCCGAGCCAGCCCCGCTGCCCAGGCCCTCCCTGGGCACCCCCGCAGTGCCATCAGGCGGTGGCCCCCTGCTCCATCGCCCTGCAGCCGTACCTGCGGGTTGGCAGCTTCAGAAAGCCCCTTTTGCCTCCTAAATCGCCCGTTTCTTAGAGGGCAGCCGTGCCCAGGCTTGGACTGGCCGTGGCAGACCCTGCCTGGGCAGAGCCTTTTGCCTTCTTTGGCTCTTGGAGCTGCGCTGGTGTTAATTCCCGATCTAACAAGGATTAGTCTCCAGAGTGTTTGCCGTAATCGGAGTTAATGATGTTCTGGCTTCAGCTTTTCTCCGTGTGTAAACTGGGAACTTTTAGCAGACTCCCTGACACTGGTTAAGAGCAAGCAGCTAAACCAAGTATAAAAAAGTCTGACTAAAAATAGAAGGAAAGTAAAGAATGAGCAAAGCATAAATAAAATGCTAGGGTGGGGGACTTTTTTCCCTCCACCTTGGCAAAACCTCTGCTGTTCGTGACTCCGACATGTTTTCCTCCTGGGTCTTGGTGTAACCTGGTGACAAGGCGGCTCCGCCAGCAGGGTGCTCTTGCCAAAAGCCACCTGCAGCCACCAGCAAGTGATGGGCGCTGCAATCCTGGGGGTGTCCGCAGCCCCCGGGCACGGAGGTGGCTCCGCTTTCTGGTCGTGGCCCCGTGGGAGCTGCCCCTGCAGCAGGGGGAGCCGGGGCCACTTTGGATGCCATCCCTGGATGCGGCAGGGCCCTCGCTGCTCCCGCAGCCTTTGCCTCCCCTCCCCGCTACAGCCGGCTCCAACGCAAGGGTTGGGAAATGCCCAGGAGCCAAAAACGTGCTCGCCTTTGGTTTTCCCTGTGCTTGCGAGGAATTGGTGAACCTCTCCTGGAGCAACTGGAAATGCCGCGGAGCTGCCGGTCTCATTGCCTGGCTCTGCTCTTGCCCGCTGCCCCGGGGAAGCAGAGCGGTTGGGGGTGCCAAAGGCCAAAGCTTGCTCTTGGGGCCGGCCAGGCAGGCCGGCTGGGTGTCCAGGGCTGCTGTCCTGTCCGTGGCGTGGAGGAATACGGCCCCTCGGTGATGCCGGGAGGATTTTGTGCGTGGGAAGGTGCTTAAAAATCCATCGCTGGGGTTAAAACACCTCTTGAGCAGCTTTTAACTGGCAGCCTGCAGGTGCCAAGAAGTTTCTCGATACTGTGACTTGCTCCTCCCCAGCCACCTTTCCTCCTCTGCCTGCGATCCAAGTCCCGCTCCTGCCTCCCGGCCTATCCCGAGCCAGGGACGTGTGTTGTGCAGCTGCCTTGCCGTAGCAATCACCGGAGTCAGCACCTCCTCCTTCCCCTGAGCCTGGCCAGGGATTGCCGATGGGGAAGTGCCGGTTTTGCTGTGAGAGGTGAAGTGGGGACCGGGCGCAGGCAGCCGGAGCCGGGAGCCATCCTGCCGGCAGGAGGACAGGCAGCGTGGCAGTCGCAGATCTGCTTCCCCACTAAACTGGTCGCGTCTGAGCAAATTGGAAACTGGAGAGGAGTTCAGGGAATGGTGGCGAGCAGCCCTGTTACCCCGCCGTGGGTGCCTCAGCGAAGGCCGAGGAGCGTTACCGTTCACTCCGGCCTCGCCGATGAGCTTTTGTTGCCGTGAACGCTCGTGTGCATCGAGTGTGGTCACCGAGCCTGTAGCCATGTGTGCACCGCTTCCTCCGCTGGTCGTGTTTCCCTTAGAAAGCGGCGTTCTCCAGACCAGCCTGCGATGCCATGGGCACGTGTGCGGCTCCGACACGAGGACAGGGCGGCACATCCCTGTCTCGGCAGACTGGCCATGGCAGGGACGCCCCAGCTTCTGTTCTCTCCCTCTCTCACATGCAGGGTGAGCGCTCTGGAAAACGCAATGTCGGATAAAGGGAGCAGCATGGAGGGGAAGACGGACATAGTGAATGGTAAGGGTGCCGGCAGGGTCCGGTCTCCCCGTGCCTGGGGTCTCCCACTGGGGAGGCTGACAGCGTTGTCTGCACCGTGCAGGCAGCTTGTCCAGCAGCCCAGAGGAGATGTCAGCTGAGGAGGGCCGAGAAACCTCCTCCGGCATCGAGGTGGAGGCCTCCGACCTCAGCCTGAGCCTCACGGGAGATGATGTGGGGCCCAACCGCACCAGCACAGAGAGCCGGGACACGGACACGGAGAGCTCGGGGGAAGAGAAGGACTCTGACAGCATGGACGACACGGGCCACTACTCCATAAACGAGGAGAACCGGGCCCTCGACCGGTCGCACTCGGAGGAGGAAGAGGAGGAGGACGAAGAGGAGGAGCAGCGGTCCCACCGCCGTGCCCAGCGCAAGCGTGCCAACCACGACCAAGACTCCTCCGATGACGAGCAGGCCCTGGAGGACTGGGTGTCCTCGGAGACCACGGCACTGCCCCAGCCCCGCTGGCAGGCGGTCCATGCCCTCCGGGAGAGGGAGCTGGGCTCCAGTGCCCGCTTCGTCTACGAGGCCTGTGGGGCCAGGGTCTTCGTGCAACGCTTCCGCCTCCAGCACGGCCTGGAGGGCCACACGGGCTGTGTCAACACCCTGCACTTTAACCAGCGCGGCACGTGGCTGGCCAGCGGCAGCGACGACCTCAAAGTGGTGGTGTGGGACTGGGTCAGGAGGCAGCCAGTCCTGGAGTTTGAGAGCGGCCACAAGAGCAACGTCTTCCAGGTGAGGAGGGTGCAGGGAGGGTCCTCGGAGGGCTGGGGGTGATGGAAGAGCCCCCACGGTGGGCAGGTGCCTGCTCTAGAAGCACCTAATTTCAGCTGGACGATGCTGTGTGGGGCAGGAGAAACGTGTCGTTAGAGCTGAGGGCTGTGGGAGGAGTCCAGCCGCTGCGTGGTGGTGATTAACCATCAAAACCCGCTGGTGTGCCCTAAAATCCACCGTCTCGTGGAGCCCTGGCTGGGGCCGGCAGGGTGAGATGCCCCTGTGCCCTGCAGAGTGTCCCCAAGCCAAGCTCTGGCCACTGCTGCTCCTTCAGCCCCAGTGAGGAGCAGGTTCGGAAGCGGCTGTCAGCAGGAGCCGTGTTCGGAGGAGCCCGTGCCGTGCCGGGCAGCCCGGCGTGTGGGCAGCGCGTTGGCTCTGCCAGCACCAGAGGGGCCTGGAGGGCCAGGCTGTGCTGCCACCACGGCACAGCTCACGCTTGGAGGGATGCTGGCGCCTCCGCCACGTCCCGGCTCCCTATGCTTGCCGGAAAGAGCCGAGATGATTGTTCGGAGAGCTCAACCCATCGAGCCAAGGGTTTGCAATCGCTCCTTAGAGATCTGAGCATCCAGGGCTCCTTGGGGTCTGGCCAGGGGTGCTGCCGTCCATTTCTCGCCCGTTTCACCCCGTTTTCCTTCCCCCTTGCTCTCTTCCAGGCCAAATTCCTCCCCAACAGCGGCGACTCCACTCTGGCTATGTGCGCTCGGGACGGGCAGGTGCGGGTGGCTGAGCTCTCTGCCACCCAATGCTGCAAAAACACCAAGCGCGTGGCACAGCACAAAGGAGCCTCGCACAAGGTGAGCCCAGACCAGCCCACGGAGGGGGTGGGCGGCAGCCAGGGACCCCTGAAACACCCGGGGGGGCCATCCTGGTTCAATGGCTGCCAGAAATAGCCAAGGGAAAGCTGCTGCTGTGGAGGGACCGGTCCTTAAATGCTTCTTTGTAATTGCTGTCACCTCTGAGGGTGACGAGGAGGATCTCTCTGCCCTGCAAAACAGTGATGTGGGCACTCAGCTGTGGGTCTAGCAGGCTTGGTGCTGCGTCAGCTCCTGTTAACAGCCAACGGTTTACTGGGAGATAGGGATCTTGCCACTTTGTTGGGTAAAAAGGGAACCAATGCCCAAGTATTTATCTTCCAGCTGGCCCTAGAACCGGATTCTCCATGCACTTTCCTATCAGCAGGTGAAGATGCTGTAGTCTTCACCATTGATCTGAGACAAGACCGGCCCGCCTCGTGAGTATTTCTCTACCCACTCCCACTCCCAGGACGGGGGAAGCTCCAGAGGGAGATCCGGGGTCCCGGGGGGCTCCCCTGTGAGCGGGCGGCACTCGGCTGCATAGGGCTGAGGGTCCCACTTGTGCCGCTGTGTTTTCACAGCAGCGCCTGCCTCATCTACGTGCATAAAGTGGGAAAACAGATATTTTTTGGCTTTCAAGCAGCGTTGTCTTCCCTGAGGTGCGTGGTCAGATGAGAGAGCTTTTTGGTGGCTGGTGCGGGGCTGGCCGTCTCGCGTGAGGATACGGATATGAACCTTGCTAATTAGACACGTGTGTTTGAACCCTCATCCTCCCCGGGAAGGGGCCGTGTTCCGATAGGAAACAGAAATAGTACCGGTGCGGCAGGTCGCAGCGCAGGTCTGCCTGCGGCGGTGGCTGCCGAAGGCTGCCCGTCCGGCACCCGTTTCCCCATCCCGGGGGCAGCGCTCGGGCTCCTGCGCTCCTTCTGCGCAGTGAAGTGGCTGATTAATCACCGCGCTGAAATTTCTCCACGCTGGCAGCAGCTCAGAGCTCGCGATTCGCCTGACTCGCTCGTCGCATGAGCGCTATTGCAGTTAATTGAAAAACAATAATTAGCAAGCAGCCGGGTGGTGCGCGCTGGATCTTTACCCCTATCGCCGAGAGATCTGTCGTTTCTGACAAGCTTCCAAAATAAATCCGTGGCGGGTGTTCAAACAGACGCCTGGTTTTGATATCACGGTACTTTTCCAATATAGCGGCGTATTATTTTGAAGATGATCCTGCTTAAAACCGAGGGCTTCGGCGCTCGTCTCCTGGTGGTTTGGTTTTATTTGTGTGCGCGAGTGCTTTTGTCTACAGCCTTAAACCCATCTGTTTCATAACCGGGACAAAAACTGCTGGGGCTTTTCAAAACAGCCGCATTTAATCCTCGTCCCCTCTCCCCGCTCCGTTTGCTGGGTCTGTTTGGAGAGGAGTCTGTTGGTCAGTGGGCTGGCGTGGGTCCGTCCGTTCCCTTTCTTCCTGAGGATCCGCGCTGCTGTTTGGGTTTGGTGCTCACGGGGAATTGTCACCCCGTGAGTGTGAAACCGCTCTGGAGGCAGGGTTTGCAGGCAGACTGGAGGCAGCTCCCATCTTTCATTAAGCCGAAGGGTATAATTAGAAGAAAGACAAGCTTCTGAGCTCGCTCTTCCTTCCTGAGGATGCTGCCTCAGTTTGTATTCGTGTCTGCAAAGCTGAAATATTGAGCTCCTGGGGGAGGGGGGATGGTGCGTGTGTCGGATTTCGTTAAATCTGGGTCTTATTACAGCGAGACGGGTGGGGAAAAATAACAGCGGAGTGTTTCTGCTCTGGAATTAATCCGCTTCTGCCCTCGCTGCTGCCTGTCCGGCTCTGTTGGGCTCGAGTTTGGGCCCTGAAACCCTTCAGACGTTTCGGAGGAAAATGCCAGGGAATGATTTCACTCTGCGCCGTTTGAGTCGCAGACAGAGCATGTGCTCGCTTCAGCTGGGAGGCTGAAATAGTTGGGGTTTGGGTTTTTTTTGTTGGTGGTGGTGTTTTTTTTCTGGGAGTGAGTAAGAGACTCGCGCAGCTCCTGCTTTTCCCATCTGGACCCTGTTTTGAATTTGAGGTGGATTTTTTTTTGTTTGTTTGTTATTATTTTTCCTCATCTCTTAAAGGAAACTGGTTGTGACAAAGGAAAAGGAGAAGAAAGTGGGTCTGTACACCATCTACGTGAACCCAGCCAACACCTACCAGTTTGCTGTGGGAGGCAGAGATCAGTTTGTCAGGTGAGTCTGTGCTGGGGGCCCAGACTGAGCCCCCAAACTGGACTTGAAACACCCCTGTGGGGGCTCGGTTGGTACCCCCCGAGCTCCGAAATCTGGTGTTTCCCCCACAGAAGCGCTTGTGGCTTCAAATGCCCCCACAGGCTGTTCTCCCATAATAGCAGGAACACAAGGGGGGATTAATAGAGGAGGATTTGGATCCTTTGAGGTTTAGCCCTGGGATCCCAGCGTGCAGCCTGCCCTGAAGCTGGAAGATCCTTCCCTCGGGAACCAGCAATGCTCTTAACGAGCTTCTGATAAACCTCCTCTTGCTCCCCTACCTGCGGGCAGTGCCCGGTGGGTACCGGGATGAGAGTAAGGCTTGGGGATGGCTCGGTTTCAGCAGGACTGAGCTCCTTAAGCGACAAACGCAGCCCCCCCCGGCCTTCAAAACACTCGGGGCAGCCCCCGGCGTGGGACCGGGCTGTGTCCGTGTGCCTGGTCCCTCGGCTCCCCTGCAGCCGGTGGATTTTAAGGTGCAACTCGTGTGGCGTCTGTTTTGGGCAGAGCCAAATCGTGCCCGCACCGAGCCCGCCTGCTTCCCAGCTCGCCAAGAGCGAGCAGAGCTGCGGCATCGCTCAGATCCCCCAGGATGCGTAGGGACCGCTCCTCGGGGAGCGTGGGGGACGCCGCAACCCCGCCGCTGGCATCGCTGGTGCGGCGTCGGCTCCCCGGAGCGCCAGCCACGCGGGTGTCTGGCGTGCAGGCAGCAGCTCCTGGGGCGCCGGGCATGGAAAACGCTTCACACGTGGGCTCGCAGACTGCTCACAAACGGCAGCGCCGGGGCCTCGGTAGCTTTCGGAAGAGCCCAGGATCGTGGCTCAAAACGCAGCCTCCCCTCCTTCCCCATCCCTGCTGCTCTCTCTGTCCTCTGCCCGTAGCCAAGTGCCTCCGCTTCCCCGGCTTCCCCGGCTTCCCCGGCATTGGGCAGCTGCTGGTGGCCTGATGCATCGGGGAGGTTGGGGACCCCGAGGAACCAAGGGACAAGCACGGTGGCGGTCACCTCCCTCTCGCAGAGCAGTCTGCGGGCTGACAGAGCCCCAAACGCAGGTCGCGGCCTGCGTGCGCGCAGGCTTTGTCGTCGTCGTGCGCCACCGAGCAGCGCCGCCGACATGATGAGAGTTGACGTTAAGCTGCTTTGGCCAAGACTTCTGCCAGTCCAGGCTGCTCGCAGCTCCACGGATCCCTTGGCGAGGGCCGGAGCCTCCGGCCAGCGTTGGGGCAGGTTGTGGTTTCAGAGCTGGCTCGGACATGGCGTTACGTGGTCAGGGAGAGCCGCTGCTCTGCCGTTCTCCTCCTGCCCCGGCCCGCAGAGACGGGCAGCGCTGGCCCTCCGTGCCCATCGGCTCGGCAGCCCTCGTGTCTTGACTGAGCGCTAAACGCCTGCTATCCTTCCCCCAGGATTTACGACCAGCGGAAAATAGACGAGAACGAGAACAACGGTGTGCTAAAGAAGTTCTGCCCTCACCACTTGGTAAGTGGCTGGATTTTGTGGCGTGCCGGTGAGATGGGTGGCGCTGGGGGTCCGTCCCCTGCAAGGACGTGGTGTGGGAGAGCTCGTGGGCGGGTGGACCGGCAGAGGACATCCCGCGGTGGCTGTCACCTCTCGGCCACCTGCATGGGTGGGCGGGCAGCCCTGCCGCAGCACTGTGGCTCGTGTACCCTGCACGCCAGCACCGAGCGAAGCCGAGCCTGGCGCGGGGTGGGCAAACCTGGGGGGAAACCACTTTTGCTGCAAGTGACGGGCAGCCGGGTCTCCTGCCGGCACCGGGGCTGCCCGTGCCAGCCTCGCCGGCAGGACCGGCCTTTGCCCAGCTCCCGTAGCCAGGCTGATGCCGGCAGAGCAAGAGCCTGGGATGGGGCCTGCGCAGGTCTCGGCGCCCGCATCTGCGGAGCGCTCCCTCGGGAGCCTCGTGTAGGAGCGGCCGAGAAGCGCTCGCTGGCCACGTCTCTCACAGGCTTCCTGCCTGGAAAACAGCTCAAGAGGCTGAAAAAACCGCCTGGGCTTTGGTTTTTTTTTGATTTGACCCCAAATCTTCCACTGTCCATAAAGTGCCATCTTATTTTATGCTCCGACTTGACGGCCCTTGCAGAGCGGTCACTTGTGTGCCGAGCTCTGTAAGCGGGCACGTGGCCAGCGTAGGCGTGCTGGCACGCTGCGGACGGGGGAGATGGGAGCGGAGCTGTCTGTGCTTTCCCTAGGTGAACAGCGAGTCCAAAGCCAACATCACCTGTCTCGTCTACAGCCACGACGGCTCGGGTGAGTGACTGCCCTGTGGGCCGGCCGGAGCCGCTGGATGAGTGGTGGGTGGCTGGGGCACGGAGCGCCCGGGGGCTTGCGGCACTCCCACCCCGAGCAGAGAGACCACCTTCACGTGCGTCCTGCTAACGCCCGTCTCTTCCGTCCTTCGCCAGAGCTGTTGGCCAGCTACAACGATGAAGACATTTATCTCTTCAACTCCTCGCACAGCGACGGAGCGGAGTACGTCAAGAGATACAAGGGACATCGCAATAACGCCACTGGTAAGGACCGGCTGGGATGGGCGCTGGGCTGGTGGGCTGCATCCCCTGCGGCGGGGGGCTCGGAGGCTCTCCGCAGGTCACTGTTAAACTCCCACCGCCGCCGTGTCCCATTCTCCAGCAGCCAGCGGGTTCAAGCTCGCTCCGGCTTCCCCCTCCTTGCGCCCGCCACCAGACTTTGGGGCAGTTTGGAGGTGGGGGGCTGTCCCCAAAGCAAACCGGAAGAATAATTGCTTGCTTTTAGCTTATTTCTGCAGCTCCCCGTGTTTCATCTTCCTCTCAAAGACCCTTAACACAAACTCTTGGGCTTGCAAAGAATGAGCTATTATGTGTCTGGGGACGGAAGAGATCCACACCGGTAACCCTGGAAACTCGCTGGCTGCCAGGCAGGAAGCGAATTCATGGCAGGGAGCGCTGCCCGGCTCCTGATGGCCTCGGGCTGTTTGTTTCTCTCCTTTCAGTGAAAGGCGTCAATTTTTATGGCCCGAAAAGCGAGTTTGTGGTGAGCGGCAGCGATTGCGGCCACATCTTCCTGTGGGAGAAATCGTCCTGCCAGATCGTGCAGTTCATGGAGGGCGACAAGGGAGGAGTGGTGAGTCCCGGCCGCTCGGCTGCCCTGCTCCTCCGCCACCTCCCAGCTGGGATTCACGTCCCCACCGGCACAAGCCGCTTCCACGTGCCCACAGGAATTTGCCACCGCTTTTTGTGGGTTTTCCACCAAAAGCCAAGCAGGGTCCCCACAGGCTCCCGGTGTCCCACGTGCGCTCCTGCCCGGGGAGCAGCAGCGGGGACAGCTCGGGGGGGCTGGCAAGGGCCACGGTGCCTCGAAGGTCTTTTGGTGTAGGAGATCCCACAGGGATTTCACCCGGATGCCCGTGGGGTGCTTGTCACTGAAGAAGGGGTGGGGACCTCGGAGCTGCTGCTGTCTGGGATGGGGCAGCTCCCTACCCTTCCCCCTGTCCTAGCGGGAATGCGTGGGGTCTGTGGGGAGAGCTGTGCGCTCCCGGGCCGGATCCGGGCGCTGCTTCCCGCTGGGCGTGCAGCTGCGTCTTCACCCAGTCACATCCAGGAAAAGGACGCAGCTGCACCGGGGCCGGCCCTGTGCCGAATTTCCCAGGCTCCGGCTGACCGTGGTCAGGTCTCGAGCGGCGGCTGCTGCCGGGGATCCGTGGCCGGTTTCGGCTCAAAGCTGGCAGAGGCTCGGTCTCGTGCGCCGCCCCGGTAGTCGGTGCCAGTCCCCCAAGGCCGCAGGGCTGGGAGGGCACGGGGTGCACTGGTGGCACCCCTGGGTCGGTGGTGAGGGGACGGCAGGTTCCTCGCTGGCGTGGGGACGGGTGGCAGAGCCCTGCCCGCTGCTCCCGCCCGAGCCGGTCCCCGCTGTCCCGCTCCGCCGCCGGCCCCACAGTCGCCTTTTGTCTGGGTGGCTACGGCAGCGTGCCAGCTCCTGGTGGCTGCTGGCACCGCCACCCCCAGCCAGCAGAGCCGGTGCGGGGCTGGATCCAGCCCGGGGACCTCCCTGACAGCCGAAGCTGGGCTTCAGCACCCCGGGATGGATGTGGCCCCATTCCCCTTGCGTTTGCTGCCGGGATTGGCATTCCCTGCTTTCATTTGCCCCTTTCCCAGAGCCAGAGCGTGGGGATGCCGGGGGTGGCATCCTCTCCCTGCTGGAGGGTTCCATGGGAAGCCCACCTCACCGAACCCTGCAAGGGCTCCCCATCTGCCCTCGCTGCCCCAGACCTGAGGCCAGGGTGATGGGCTGGAGGGCCACCAGAGAGCTTGTGGGTGCTGGGCTTGGTCCCTGTGTCCTGTTTGGGGTGACACCCCCTGCTCCCCCCTTCTCTTGCCCCCAGGTGAACTGCCTGGAGCCCCATCCCCACCTCCCTGTCCTGGCCACCAGCGGCCTCGATCACGACGTCAAGATTTGGGCGCCCACGGCAGAGAATCCCACCGAGCTGGCTGGCCTCAAGGAGGTGAGACCCAGAGAGCGAGGCGGGGGGCGTTCAGTGGGCTGTGGGGCTGGGGTGAACCCCTGGCCCCGCAGCCCCCTGACCCCTCCCCACCTCACCTGGCCCCAGGTGATCAAGAAGAACAAGCTGGAGCGGGACGAGGACAGCCTGCACCACACGGACATGTTCGACAGCCACATGCTCTGGTTCCTCATGCACCACCTGCGACAGAGACGCCATCACCGGGTAGGTGCTGGGGTCTCCTCTGTGTCCCCCCCCCCC
>VFFE01007935.1:24776-37744 GCA_008921705.1 Burhinus oedicnemus
GCCTAAAGAGGACATAGCCATCCATGGCAGCGTTCCAGTCATGTGAGCTATCCTATCATGTCTCAGTAACTTGAATGAGATCATGGCCCTGCGACCACACACAGGTCTCTAGTTCTTCCTGTTTGTTCCCCATGCTGCATGCATTGGTGTATAAGCATTTCAGAGGGGCAGATGAACATGTAGTTTTTGCCCTCGAGGGGTGGTAGGCCTTCTGATTCTCAAAAATACTAGCATGCTGCCCCACAAGTGCTGGGCTACTGCACCTGGGCGCCTCTCTGGTGAGCCCAGTTACATCCCCATCCCCCTTTGAATCTAGTTTAAAGCCCTCTCAATGAGCATTGCAATGAGTTCAGGAATGGCTTCTTTAGTTACTACTTATGCACATATTTCTTGCAGTTCTGTGCATTTCAGACTGCACTGTAATACGTGATGACATCTTAAATAATGGTGTAGCTCTAGTCCATGCTTTATAAAATATCTTGGAATGCGTTTCCTGTCTGTAATCAGAAGCAGAATATGGGATGTAATTTTATTTGCATGGTCAATGTCCTCTGAATTTTCTACTTTCACACAAGTCTTGTGCAGCTTCTAGATGCAGCTGCCAAAGCAGCGACAACAGAGTTTTAGTCTCTATAATGGATGCTTAAATAGCCCTGACTTTGTTAGGGGCCAAGTAACTTTAGGCTGCTGAGAGAACAGGAAGGCAGTGATCACACTGTTTGTATAGTAGTATTTCTGATGCAAGGGATGTTCACTGAGCTTCAGTAAGGAGGAGTGCAAAACAAGTTTATAAAATTTAAATATGTTATTACAGCTATTCCCTACAATGTGCTGGTAGTAATAGAACTGTAGAATTTCTCAAGTACTATACACAGTAGCTTAAATTTCAGGAACTTTTTGAAGCTAGAATATTTAAAGTCTGGTTTCATTTCAGCCAAGCAAAAATATCTACTGAAGGATATTAGCCTTGCAGAAGGACAAAGTCATGAATGTAACAAAGATAGGGGAATCATATCAAAGAAAATACGAGAGTAGTCTGGAGCAAATAATTTTCCTGTCTTCTGGGGTGCAGTGTGTGCTGCATCTCAGAAACTTTGATACCTAGCTGTGCTTAATGGTGAAGGATGAGTGGGTGGGTGGTGAGTCTGTGTACGCTGCTTTAGACATGCAAGTTGACCTGGATTTTTAATCGTACATATAATCGACAGCACGTAAAGACTCTCCAGACTAAGTTAGACTTAAGGAATCTGCACTAAAGAGAGATAAGTTCACAAAAACAGCTTGTGGAGCCCCTCTGTCACCCACAGAGCCTCCATATGTGTCCTACAAAGGGCAATAATTATCTTTGACAGAACTGCAGGTTATTAAATGTCATTGGGGCCATAAGAATTGTGTCTGGTTGCACAAGAACTGGCACA
Organism: Burhinus oedicnemus; assembly: GCA_008921705.1. NCBI lineage: Eukaryota > Metazoa > Chordata > Aves > Charadriiformes > Burhinidae > Burhinus > Burhinus oedicnemus. The sequence continues at coordinate 26,195 of VFFE01007935.1, forward strand.
GTGTCTGGAAAGTGAGAAGCATGGACTTTCATCAGCTCATCTATTCCTTTATATTTTTTAATATGACATCAAGAAGTTGTTGCAAAGATGCCGTGCTGATGGGGACAAATTGAATCCCTTTTAAAGACTGGCTGCAAAGGGCCTGACACACAGCCTCAGGAGCTCTGGCGAGCTTCAAAGAATTTTATTCAGCCTGATATCTTTTATGTGGAAACTCTTTGAAGGAGCTTATGTTGTGCCATGAACTTATTGGCCTTTCTCACTTAAGTACCAGAGTAGAATATTTGCTGTGGCTTTGTAGAGTCTGTGGGATAAGTATAAACTGACATCAGTGAATAAAGCTAGAAGGCATGTTTACTCCTTTTAGCTATGGACACACATATAAGGGCAAACCTTCTTGAAAAAAAAATTTTTCAGAGTCAAATTTTAATAGAGGCAAAGCTTTTATTTTTAAAATCTGTTGCCTTTGTTCAGCTTAACTAGCATGGTAAATGTTTTTATTCCTAAAATATTTCCTTTCATGTTTTTATAAGGTGTTGAAGGAATTTCTTAAATTTCCCTGAACATATCTTTTGTTTCTTTAAACCAATGAAGACTGTTTCAGCAGCATGTAGAATAATTTATCATCTATACAGAAAGAACCCAATAAAAGTTCTGCAGTCAGTGAGCTATCTTTTTATAATCACGTTCTCTTTGGATGACTTGCTTTTTGCAATAGTGCCTTATTGATGTCTGTTCAGTTTTTCTGCTTCTCCTGTAGTCCTCAATGAGAGAGCCTGGGTAGTCTGTCATGGTATTGGGCCAGATTGGTCCAATCAGGCGGAACGACAGATGCTCTCTCTCCTGCTCTGCTTTGAAGGGAGACAGGAGAGAGAGAAAAAAGAGAGACTTAAGAGTTTAGAAGGAACTAAACTACTTTAATGAAGTATTAATAATAAAATAATAAAAAGAAAATGATGAAATATATACAAAACTGTATCAAGCTCCCAGGATGACAATCACGTCACCAGCAGGCACTGGGGAAGTCCCAGACTGGACTCAGTGACAGAAGGGAACTGGATTCCAGATCTGGATTCAGGATTGGGATCAAAGGCAGACAAACAGACAGAGTCCTCCACGGATGCCGGCCGTTGAAGAAAAAAGGACTGACCCTTTGATCCCTCAGCTTTTATACTGAGCATGAGGCAGATGGGATGGAATACCCTGTTGGTCAGTTTTAGGTCCCCTGTCCTGTCTGCTCCTCCCCGCAGGTGTGACCCCTCTACGCTTTTCTGCTTCCGACCCTCCAACGGGGCAAGTAACAAAGTTGGCTGGCCTTGGTTGTTATAGCAATAAGGATAAGCAAGAGTCTCTCTGCATCCCATTCCTTGGCATCCACTATGAACATGGGTCTTATCACTCTGAGAGGGAACAGTTTTCTGCACAACATGCTGTTAATTTCAGCAGTTAGAAGAGGCCATGCTAAAAAGTAAAGTTACTGAACAAAATTGGTCCTGTTTTACCTCAAACCAGGACACAGTCACGTAGACCAACTAGGTTAGAGTTGTAAAGACTGTTTCTTTACCCAATGTAGTGATTGGCTTGTGGTTAAGAAAAAAAAATTAGTTAAATTAGCAATGAACTCCAGTTCAGCTCTGAAGACTCAGGTTTCTGTTGCTGAAGGGTCAAGAGCTGGGGCTATGTAAAGACAGAATGTGTGAGAGAGGAGTGGTTGCACAAACATGTTTTCCCTTCCTTGCTATAGCAGATGTCTTCCTCTGATGTGAAGGTAGCAGATACTGGGGAAAAAGTTATTTATATATATTGTGGGGGAGGCTATCTTGGATATTAGTTGGTAATTATAGCCCATACTTTAAATATAAATTTCCTAGCTTTCCCAGAATGGCATATTTTTAGATTTTTTACATAAAAGTTTTCCATATTACATACAAAGAAGGGTCTGATAAACCTTACTAAGGGCTTAAGGGACCTTTTCAATTGGCTTGGCCTAATTTGGCAATATTGTTTGAGAGATGCGAGCAGAACTCTAAAGTAGGCTTTGTGTAAGTGATTTGCTAGCCCTTGTACTTGTGGGGGACTTCAACTTATCAGCTGTCTGCTGGGAATACAATACAGCAGAGAGGGAACAGTCTAGGAGGTTCCTGGAGTGTGTTGAGGATAACTTCCTGACACAGCTGGTGAGGGAGTGGACTAGGCAATGTGCCCTGCTGGACCTGTTGTTCACGAATAGAGAAGGACTTGTGGGTGATGTGATGGTTGGAGGCCATCTTGGGCATAGTGATCATGAAAAAATAGAGTTTTTGATTCTTGGAGAAGCAAGGAGGGGGGTCAGCAGGACTGCCACCTTGGACTTCCAGAGGGCGGACTTTGGTCTTTTCAGGAGCCTGGTTGACAGAGTCCCTTGGGAGGCAGTCCTGAAGGGCAAAGGAGTCCAGAAAGGCTGGATGTTCTTCAAGAAGGAAGTTGTAAAGTCACAGGAGATGGCTGTCCCCATGTGTCGAAAAACAAGCCGTCAGGGAAAAAGACCAGCCTGGCTGAACAGAGAGCTATGGTTGCAACTCAGGGAAAAAAGGAAAATTTATGGCCTTTGGAAGAAGGGGCAGGCCACTCATGAGGACTACAAAGATGCTGTGAGGATATGTAGGGAAAAAATTAGAGGAGCCAAAGCCCAACTAGAACTTAACCTGGCTTCTGCTGTTAAGGACAGTAAAAAAAGTTTCTGTAAATACATTAGCAATAAAAGGAGGACTAAGGAGAATCTCCATCCTTTAGTAGATGGGAGTGTAAACATAGTGACAAAGGATGAGGAAAAGGCTGAGGTAGTACTTAATGCCTTCTTTCCCTCAGTCTTTAGTAGTAGGACCACTTGTTCCCCAAGTACCCAGCCCCCTGAGCTAGAAGACAGAGGCAGGGAGCAGAATGAAGCCACCATAATCCAAGGGGAAATGGTGAGGGACCTGCTACACCACTTAGACACACACAAGTCTAAGGGGCTGGATGGGATCCACCCGAGGGTACTGAGGGAGCTGGCGGAAGTGCTCACCAAGCCACTTTCCATCATTTATCAGCAGTCCTGGCTAACCAGGGAGGTCCCAGTTGACTGGAGGTTAGCAAATGTGACGCCCATCCACAAGAAGGGCCAGAAGGAGGGTCTGGGGAACTACAGGCCTGTCAGTCTGACCTCGGTGCCAGGGAAGGTTATGGAGCAGATCATCCTGAGTGCCTTTATGCGGCACATGCAGGACAACCAGGTGGTCAGGCCCAGCCAGCATGGGTTCATGAAAGGCAGGTCCTGCTTGACTAACCTGATCTCCTTTTATGACCAGGTGACCCACCTGGTGGATGAAGGAAAGGCTGTGGATGTTGTCTACTTGGACTTTAGTAAGGCCTTTGACACAGTCTCCCACAGCATTCTGCTAGAGAAGCTGGCAGCCCATGGCTTAGACAGGTGTACTCTTTGCTGGATCAAAAACTAGCTGGATGGCCGAGCCCAGAGAGTGGTGGTGAATGGAGTTAAATCCAGTTGGTGGCTGGTCACAAGTGGTGTTCCCCAGGGCTCAGCATTGGGGCCTGTTCTGTTTAATATCTTTTATCAATGATCTGGACAAGGGGATCGAGTGCACCCTCAGTAAGTTTGCAGATGACACCAAGTTGGGCAGGAGTGTTGATCTGCTTGAGGGTAGGAATGCTCTACAGAGGGATGTGGATAGGCTGGATCGATGGGCTGAGGCCAATGGTATGAAGTTCAACAAGGCCAAGTGCTGGGTCCCGCACTTGGGTCACAACAACCCCATGCAGCGCTACAGGCTTGGGGAAGAGTGGCTGGAAAGCTTCCTGGCAGAAAAGGACCTGGGGGTGTTGGTCGACATCCAGCTGAATATGAGCCAGCAGGGTGCCCAGGTGGCCAAGAAGGCCAACAGCATCCTGGCTTGTATCAGGAATAGCATGGTGAACAGGACTAGGGAAGTGATCGTCCCCCTGTACTCAGCCCTGGTGAGGCCCCACCTCAAATACTGTGTTCAGGTTTGGGCCCCTCACTACAGGAGGGGCAGTGAGGTGCTGGAGCATGTCCAGAGAAGGGCAACGAAGTTGGTGAAGGGTCTAGAGCACAAGTCTTATGAGGAGTGGCTGAGGGTACTGGGATCATTTAGCCTGGAGAAGAGGAGGCTGAGGGGAGACCTTATCGCTTCTCTACAACTACCTGAAAGGAGGTTGTAGTGAGGTGGGGGTTGTTCTCTTCTCCCAGATAACATGCAATAGGACGAGACAAAATGACCTGAATTTGCACCAGGGGAGGTTTAGATTGGATATTAGGAAAAATTTCTTCACCAAAAGGGTTATCAAGCATTGGAACAGGCTGCCCAGGGAAGTGGTGGAATCGTCATCCCTGGAGTTATTTAATAGATGGGTAGACATGGTGCTGAGGGACATGGTTTAGTGGTGGTTTTGGCAGTGTTAGGTTGATGGTTGGACTCGATGATCTTAAAGGTCTTTTCCAACCTAGGTGATTCTATGATTCTATTGTTATTCTTTATATTGTCATTAATTCATACTTCTCCAGGGAAAGTGAGAGATCTGCATTTTTGTTACTAGAGCTATGTCCAGGAAAATTTATTTCTTTACAAGCTGTACTCTTTAACAGATGCTATTGTAAGGTAGGATGAGTGCTGTCCTCCTTCAAAACATGTGCCAAAGCAAGCCCAGGAAGGATATCAATGGAGCAAAGTTCTCTGATTCTTTCCTGTGACAACAGGGAGACACTGGCCAGCAGCTGCTCTAATGTTCACACCAGATATTGCATGAAATTAGCACAGGAAGCAAATTCATGCATACCCAGCCGCAGAGCTGATTAGAGCACGTGCCTATCTCATTGTATGTGCACTGTTCATGCTATTCAGGAAACAGAAGTCGCTTTCCTCAGTCCAGCTCTATGAGGTTTAGTTGAAAAGTTAATGGGTATATTTATGTTTCCTTATAAAGCTCTTATAGATTTTAATTGCACTGATCTCAGTCTATTAATTGCTGATTTTGCCAAAATAGTAAGTTGGAATAATAATCTGCTTCTCTCTAGCACCTTTAAATTTATAAACTTGAATCTTAGTACTTTGTTGAAGAAAAATTTGCAAAAAAGTAACTTCTTCCTTTTCTCCCCCGCCCCCTGCCAGTGTTTTAGAGCACTTTGCTGCAAGGGACCACCACCGCCGCGACCTGAATATGACTTGGTTTGCATAGGCCTCACTGGTTCTGGCAAGACAAGTCTTCTGTCACAGCTTTGCAGTGAAAGCCTGGAGAATATAGTCTCTACCACAGGTAGGACGCTGCCTTTATTCCATGGTGTGCTGTAATGTTGCCCAAAGGTAACTTCCGAAATGCATAGCAAAGGCACTAGAGAACTTCAGTTTAGTTATCTTGCTTTTGAAAGTACCTAATGGATTGCTTTGAAGCTACCACTACTTACTCTTTAAGTGTTTGGTCATATACTGGGGAACATCTATGAAAACATAGAATTTGGAATATGCTGAAAGTCAGAACATACATTGTGGTATAAGTAGAATCTTTGGAAATGGACATTCACAGTTTACTGTAGACAGTCCTTAAAAGGTCTGTTTCTTCTCTTGATTTTTAAGCAGTCTTGTTATACAGACAGAAAAAAGGAGAATGTGATATAAAATAGAATGGGATAGTGATGCTCTGAAACTTACATCAGGATTTATTTCTTCTCATACTTGGTCAGTACTGCCATGTGGTATATGCTTGCAACCAAAAGAATAAATGCAATGGAAATGTTTATTTCTGGTGATAATTCTTTCGTTTAGATCAGCAAAGAGACTTGTTTATGTAGTAAGGGCAGATTGAGATCAGAGAATCAATTTACAAAAAGCTCCAGTGGCATTGAGAAGATACATAAAACCAGACACAACAACCACAGCTAAAAGGTATCTTAAGTTCAAAAAATTTTAATATGCACGCTGATATAGATGAACCAGAATGCCTAATATTGAAAAGGGTATTTTGATTAAAAATAAAAAATACCAGAAAAAAAACCCCCAAATTTGTAGAGTGAGGAAAAAGGAATACCTGGCTGCAAAGTTAAGAAAGAGGACAGATTAGGTCATAGAGATGGAAAAAATCTGGTTCTGTGGCTACAATGATTTAGTAAGGTTGATTGGCTGAGGGAACAGATAGTGAATGTTGAGTGAGTAACTTGTGTATATAGTTATATGGCTTTATATTGTAGTTGTGGTTCATGGACTTGAATTTTATGATTGTCCCTTAGCAACCCTAACTGGTTTTCATTGTATCCTTGTTTAAATACAAGAACATAAGGTTATTTAATACAACTGTAAGTAAACAAAGTAAAACAGGTACAAGAAAATACTGGGGTTTTTTCTGCGATTGCCTTCGTAGTGGTGTTATTAGGAATGTTAAAGAGATCTGACACTTCATTGTGTGGAGAAGATGTCAATGCATAACTCAAAAGATTAGAAGGAAATTGTTGAGTAATTCAGTCTTTTTTCTTTCCCCCCTTTATCTTTAGAGTTCACCTGAAATTAGTGCAAGTTCACCTGGACTCTGAAAGCAATAGTAACAGCAGTGTAATATAGCAGTATAGATATATCAAAGGAAATCATGAAAATATGGTTTATTTTAAAATTAAATTTATTATATGTTTCTAGATAGTTGCAACAAAATACCATCATTTAGTTAGGCAATTTGAGGAATGAAAATGGACTCTAGGCAGCATCCAAATCAAAATGATGCATATCTAGGCTATTCAGCTTATAATAAATCTACCCATATGTACTGTATCTATCTGTGCTATATTAGAAAATATGGTTGGGAATACAAGAATACAGTGTGACAACTTCTCCACTCAGTTTTCAAATTATAACCTGTATTTTTGCTTTTCTCATCAATGCCACTCAGTTCCATTCCAGTTTTTGCTCCTTTCTAGGAAGAGAAATAGAAGATGTAATGTTTCCTATATAAAGTATTATATACACTTACATGTATGCATGCACTAAACATGCAGAATCTAGTATGTAGTATATTAAGGGATTGCTGGAAGCCTTTCACATTCCCTTTCTCTTGGCTGTCTGAATGTCCAATTAAGGGAAAACATCAAACTTTATTAAAGTTTTTTAGTTTTAAGCATATAATAGGCTAATAGAGGATTCATAGACGCTTCTAGTGTGCTTGTAACCATTTTAATACATACCACTCAGGTCTGTAAAAGGATCTTTCTGTTTATAACATTTATAGACAGGATTAATACTCTAGGTTTAACCAAAAGCTGTGAAGTTTAAACGTAAGAAAACAGTGATTTGAATTGCATGTTGTCTTCCACGTCTCCTAAAAATTGCAGAAGGATCACTTCATATTACTGGTAATCTGAAATCTAAACTTTAGTTCCAGATGCATTAAATGATCTTTTTATAAAGGTATATTCCATACTAACTCCTTACCAAATGGTAGATGGCCTGGATGGAAGTTTTGTGCTGAATTTAATGTATGCCAGCTATTTAATAGTATCTTTGCAAATTTCATTGTTCATACTGATTTTTTTTTCCCCATCTTATAACTGATATTTTTAAACATCATATTGAAACAGAATTTCACATTCAAAATCCTGGTTCTTGGTGAAAAAAATAGTCTTTTCTGAATGTATGCAATTGATTTCAAATGGCCTCGTTAACAAATAACTTACTAATACTCTTTATTTCTCTTTTTAGGTTTTAGCATAAAAGCGGTGCCATTCCAGAATGCCATCTTGAACGTAAAAGAACTTGGAGGTATAGCATTTATTAATTTGATTATAAAAACATGCAGTGTCTAAATCTCATCATACCAAAGTGTTATTTGTTTTAAATTTTAAAATGATAAATTTAAAATTTTCAGCGTGGATGGAATTTAAAACCCATGTTTCACCACAGCAGATAAAGTTGAGAAAAATTGAACAAATGCTCACTAGAAAGAACAAAAAGTAAAAAGCGGGAGGAGCAGAAGGCTGATAAGTATCTGGTCTATCTCCTTAATGTAATTTCTCAGATTGCAGAGGTTAAGTCCTACAGAAATACAAACTGGGCTATAATTTTAGTATGGCTCATGGTAGCTCAGGGAAGTATGTTCCTTGTGTTTATTGTATCTATAAGCTTTTACTTAGAGCATTAGCTCAGGTAAGCTACATACACCTTTCAAATGAAGCATAGGCCTGCTTGAATTACTTGAAAAGGAGCTCTTGCTTTATTTACTGATCAAGTTGAACTGCTCGTTCTCTAAGTTTCTATTTTGATATACCAAGAATCCCTTCCTGCTCCCTGAGAAACTAAAAAACCCACACATTTTCTTCCAAAAATTTAGTCTATAAAATTTAGATTACTGTGAAGATGTGCTGTGCCCTAGTCCACATTCTTTCAGAATGTACTCTTACCAGGATAACTTGAAATATCTCTCTATATTATGCAACTCAGTCGAGTAATGGTATAGAAACAAATTAGAGATTTGATGATTTCCTGTTACAGTGCAGCAATCTCTGGTGGGAACTAAGGATGAAATTGTGTACGCATGGGGAAAGAATGGAAAAATAAGGTAGATGATAACATTTGTTGTTCAGAAGTTTCTAACAGCATTTTGCTGTTAGAAGTTTGAGATGCTGAGGTTTAATCTCAAGACAGATAATGAAGGTTCAAAGGCAATAGGAAGCAGCTTCTTTGGTTCTAACAAGCATCTTTCCAGCCTGGAGACACAGTGCCTGAAACCACCATTTATTCAGTGTGTTTATTCAGTCATTTGCTGTTGTAATGCTGTCAAAACAGAATGCAAAGTCATGATGTCAGTTATGATGTGGATACTTATTCAGGCCTAAATCAAGATTATAGGCCCATTCTAGAAGCCTAGAATAATTTACAGGTTTTTTTAGAATAAGTCTATTTTATTTTAGTTTGCTATCTTGTAAATGCAGACTTAGAAACTACTGGTGAGATGCCAGTAAAAATACTAACAACATGTTATAGGTTATAGTAACTTTCTCTGTTTTATGTACTAAAATATATTATCATATGTTTGTATTATGTTTTTATAATCCACACAAAGGCCTTTTTCACAAGCATAGAGCATCAAAACGTTGTGTAGTCATCTTTGAAATTTCAGTTAAGACAAAATGTGTTAAGTGCTTAGCAAGAGCAGAGGATGTAAGAGGAAATATCAGGGATGCTCGAGTTTCCAGCTGGTTGAGCATGCCCAGGAAAAGAGATGAGAACTGTCCTCCCCACTGTTGTTCCTCCTTAAGCTTCATTCACACTCTTAGGCCAGCTAAATTAATTATCTAGGTGAGATGAGAGCTTGAGAAAAAAATAAATTTAAATAGGATTGGTTAAACAAAGCATGTGTATTTTGCCTTAATTTGGAAGTAAAGAGCAAAAGAAGAGAGAGTAGGAGGGGGATTCACACTGTCGTGTGATCCAAATTGAATGGAATGAACCCTTGGAAAAGACGGCAACAGTTGTCAGGTAGTATCTGCCTTGTGAAAAAATGAGGGAGGAGGGAGAAAATGATGTTGAGTTATTAATTAAATTTAATATTTGAATAGTTATGGGAAAGCCACCCTTTTCCTTTGTTCTGTGGAGAAGGAGGGGAGTACTGAACACCGTTCTAGTAACATAGCTTGTCAGAGCAGCTAAAATTTCATCTAGTTAGTCATCAGAAAACTGATCCCACAAGTAAATGCCAAAGTTATCCTCACAGGGATGTACTAACACAAAGCAATAAAATCTCTGTACTATATTTGACTAAAAGACAGTTGGCACCACTACAAAATCTGGTTGTGGTGTGCATGCAATGCCATCTGTGACATAGCTGTGTCTAACAGTTTACAGAATGTCTTAGCAGATGAAATTTTTAGATGACCCTGATGAGCTGTCCAAGCTGTGAGTCACACAGAGACATTCAGCTTCCGAAAGCATTAAAGTTAGATCCGCTTGCTGTCAATCATACTCAGCCTGCTGTTCAAATGGTGCCTAAGCCCGGGCTCTGTCACATAATTTCCTCATTTTGTAGATGAGAGAGATCATTTGCACCTGCTTACAGATCTTAACTTGAGTCCTGAGGAAGCTCAGATAAGGATTCAGCAGTAGCCATCTTTCCACTGTTCTTTGAAAACATTCTTTTTCTACAATTAGCTTTCTGCAGTGTGAATAGACAACCCGTTGCCTATCTTATTCAAAACAAGTATGAGCCATGTAAGCAACACATATCAAAGCTATGTACAATAGGATAAGCAAACCACAAAATTTCCTAGTTACATTTTTTGTGGGGTGGGGGGCTGCTTTTTTGTTGATGGAATGTTTTGTGGAGAGAAAAGTAGAAACTTTGGTTTGCTAAAAATTCTGTCTCCTGTTGCACTTACAACTCCATTTTCTTCAGGCTGAATCAAAGGGTAGAGTATAGCAGCCTAGTTTAGCATCAGAAAAAGATACCTATGTTTTATGAACGCCCCCCCAAAAAAAAAGTTTTTATTTATTCTAGCCAGAAATGGCTTTGATCCTTTCAAAGGCAGATTCAAACTTTGTGAGCCAGTCAGCAGAAGGGCTAGACAGACAGAACTAACACAGCTGTGGTATGTCTACTAGTCTTAAGTGCCATAGAGATAGATGCATAAAGAGTGTTTTGAGCTTTATTTCAGATTACCTGCACTGTTACCAAAGGTGTGACTGCAGCTCAGAGCAGGGTACATCTGAGCCTTGCTGGGTGCTGACAGCAGTTGTCAGCCTGGGGAGTTGTGCCGCTGCTTCTGAGATCCCAGCTGTTATCGAGTCCTTCAGCAGAGGTAGAGGGAGGGCAGAGATGGGGTAATAAGTAGAAACGAAACTGGTAGGTGATTTTCTTGTTGCCAACCATTTGCTGCTTGCCCTAGAGGACTTACTGTGTGTTTGTGCCTTTAAAAATTTAAAAAAAAAAAAAAAAAGCAGAGGTGATTTTGAGAATGGCTGTCATACATAAAGTCCAGTTTAGTGTGGTGTGCCACCTACTGCAAACTATTAAAGCTTCAGACTTAAATAAATCTTAGAGCATACTGCAGGGCACATATTTTCTTATCTTCCTTTTAAAATAATCTGTAAGATTTTTAAATGAACTTTTATGAACTTCTGTCGTGGTTTGGGCCAGATTGGCCCAATCCGATGGAACGACAGATGCTCTCTCTCTCTCTCCTGCTCCGCTCAGGAGACAGGAAAGAGAGGGGAAAGAAAAGAGAGAAAAAGAGAGACTTAAGTGTTTAATAGGAAATGAAATATACAAAGCCGTATCAAGCTCCCAGGATGACAATCACGTCACCAGCAGGCTCAGGGGAAGTCCCAGACTGGACTCAGTGACGGACAGGAACTGGATTCCGGATCTGAAGTCAGGATCAGGATCAGGATCAGGATCAGGATCAAAGGTAGATGCAGAGACCGAGTCCTCCCAGGACGCCGGCCATTGAAGAAAAAGAGACTGACCCTTTGATCCCTCAGCTTATATACTGAGCATGAGGCAGATGGGATGGAATACCCTTGT